>JAGDYQ010000017.1:6706451-6713951 GCA_021962125.1 Bulinus truncatus | reverse complement strand
CCATTATTATCATCATCATCATCATCATCACCACCATCATCACCATCATAATCACCATCATCATCACCATCATAATCACCATCATCATCATCAACTCCGCTATATCTCCCTGGGTGCCTCTATAGTCACTGCGCTATCGCCTATTGTGGGTATGAAAGAAGGGCACCATAAAAACCGTCCCATTAGTGGTTTACAGGATTTAAGAGATTTCATCTCATCCTTACAGGGACTTCACACATAGTAAGTAGTTCGTACAGCGTTGTCTGTGGGAGCCGCCTATTGAATTTACGGAACACGAGGCCATCAATAAAGAAAGTTTAATTTGGTGGACATTCCGTTATGACAGCTATGGGTGGGATTTTGAAATACATCCTGCTCAACTTTTTTTGAAAAGTAAGTTATGCGGTATGAGGCGACCAAATCTCAGCTTTTTATCTACACGGAAAGTCGGAGAATTAGTACTGAGTCGGTCAGTGTTGAGTCGGTAAGTGTTGAGTCAGTCAGTGTTGAGTCAGTGTTGAGTCGGTGTTGAATCGGTGAGTGTTGAGTCGGTGAGTGTTGAGTCGTTGTTGAGTCGGTCAGTGTTGAGTCAGTGTTGAGTCAATGAGTGTTGAGTCGGTGAGTGTTGAGTCGGTGATTGTTGAGTCAGTCAGTGTTGAGTCAGTGTTGAGTCAGTGTTGAGTCAGTGAATGTTGATTCAGTCAGTGTTGAGTCAGTGTTGAGTCGGTGTTGAGTCGGTGAGTGTTGAGTCGGTGAGTGTTGAGTCGGTCAGTGTTGAGGCAGTGTTGTGTCGGTGTTGAGTCGGTGTTGAGTCGGTCAGTGTTGAATCAGTGTTGAGTCGGTGTTGAGTCGGTGAGTGTTGAGTCGGTGAGTGTTGAGTCGGTGAGTGTTGAGTCGGTGTTAAGTCGTCAGTGTTGTGTCAGTGTTGAGTCGGTCAGTATTGAGTCGGTGTTGAGTCGATGTTGAGTCAGTCAATGTTGAGTCGGTGTTGAGTCGGTCAGTGTTGAGTCAGTGTTGAGTCGGTGTTGAGTCGGTCAGTGTTGAGTCGGTGAGTGTTGAGTCGGTGAGTGTTGAGTCGGTGTTAAGTCGTCAGTGTTGTGTCAGTGTTGAGTCGGTCAGTATTGAGTCGGTGTTGAGTCGATGTTGAGTCAGTCAATGTTGAGTCGGTGTTGAGTCGGTGTTGAGTCGGTGAGTGTTGAGTCGGTGAGTGTTGAGTCGGTGTTAAGTCGTCAGTGTTGTGTCAGTGTTGAGTCGGTCAGTATTGAGTCGGTGTTGAGTCGATGTTGAGTCAGTCAATGTTGAATCGGTGTTGAGTCGGTCAGTGTTGATTCAGTGTTGAGTCGGTGTTGAGTCGGTCAGTGTTGAGTCGGTGAGTGTTGAGTCGGTGTTAAGTCGTCAGTGTTGTGTCAGTGTTGAGTCGGTCAGTATTGAGTCGGTGTTGAGTCGGTGTTGAGTCAGTCAATGTTGAGTCGGTGTTGAGTCGGTCAGTGTTGAGTCAGTGTTGAGTCGGTGTTGAGTCGGTGAGTGTTGAGTCGGTGAGTGTTGAGTCAGTGTTGAGTCGGTGTTGAGTCGATGAGTGTTGAGTAGGTGAGTGTTGAGTCGGTGAGTGTTCAGTCAGTAAGTGTTCAGTTGGTCAGTGTTGAGTCAGTCAGTAAGTGAAAGCTTTGCCGTTTATCATTATAGATGTAAGAGCTAAAAGTAATTTATAATACGACTTCTGTTTATATCAATATTTATGTGATAATACAGGCTGCCATTTTGGTGTTGGTCACCATTTTTTTTATAAAATTACAGCGGACATTTTGGATCGCGATGGAAATTTTGCCAAGATCAAGCAGCCTTTTATACCTTACTTCGCCCGCGGGCTGAAGATCGCCCATGTCTGGGGTCACCTGTGGGTTAAATATTAAATATTTTAACACGAAAACATTTTTATGTCAATATATTCAATTCCCAGACACAAGAGTGACGCCAATGAGTTAGTTAATTAGATTGGTGAAATATGACCATGTTTACATGTAGTCGGTAACTACAATCTGGGCTCGATTTACCGCCGGGGATGCCGGGGATATCCCCAGCACTGAGAACTGTCATCCCCGGCTCTGCTTTAGCTAATTTCATCCCGCCGGGGATGAAACCATAGACATTTATCCCCGGTTCTGCAGAATTTTTTTTCTTCCCCAGCACTGGGTTTTTCTTAAATCGAGCACTGATTACAATAGCGTCCCATGTTTGATATCAATCACAGGATATAACTCCCCGATGTATAAAACGTAATTAGAAGTTTGTATGAAAAGGAAGGAATCTCTGAAAATAAACAGGACAGAAATTTTGTCACGATTTGTATGTGTTCTTATAGCCACAACCGAACAGAAGTTTATTTGATTTGAACCACCAAAGAGATTTTTCGTAACATCCAAAACAACTTTATGTTTAATAGTACCATGATTATTATCATTCTCCTGCTCACTCGATTTTACAGTTTATCCATGGCTACTAGGCAATCAGAAAGTGGCTGTAAGGAGAGATGAAAGCACAGAATAGTTATTGCTCTTGTGATGTCCGATGCAGGATTTTCAAAAGTTGTTGCGCAGATTTACAACAGATCTGCCCAGATATTCACAACGAATCAATAACAACATTTGCGCAAACTTTACAACTGGTACAAGAAACATTAATTTCAACGCCTCCTATATTTCAACGCTAAAACAAATGGATAGTATAGATGATGAGGATTCATCCATCTATTTTCAAGAATATTTTAACTCTACTCCAACTGCCGAAGTCACAAATATAATTGCATTATGTGCCAATATTGTTAATGCAAGAAAAGATGAATTATCTATTATATTGCGTTGTGTTCAATATCCAAACAGCAACACTGAAGACAAGACGATAAGTGAGGGCAACAAATGTCTGCCTTTATTGACAGGAAACGGTCGACATTTAGGCTCGCAAACATTGATGTTAAATATTATATTTTGTGTGTTTGGAACTATTGGTACAATATTTAATGGGATGTGTTAACATACAGTGAGAGGATGTATTGATCATATCTAATTATAATAAGATATATCTTAATTTTTATATTTATATGTGACCATTGGGGGTAGGGGTTGGGGGAGGGGGCGGTTGAGCCGCATTCGGCTACTCTGTTGATATAAATCAGTTTTTCCCAAACTGGTCCCTACGGACCCCTAGGGATCCGCGGTATCATTCAGGGGGTCCGTGGAAAATTTAAATTAATTTGGGGGTCCCTGAACAGCTCCAGGGGGTCCTTGAAAGGTTCATGTATAATTTATAAAATAGGAAAATTATGATCCATTTATATTGCGAGGTTCTTTTATAAACGTGTATTAGATGTTCCAACAACAGTGAACAACACTAATATACTAAGTCGACTCCAGTTGAGAGGGACGATAATAATATTTACGATAATTCTTTAAAATAAGTGCATGAACATGAACTGACATGTAATGGTGAACTCAGGAGGAGTACAATTACTACAGACCAGCACGGTGTATGTAATGCTGTTCGGCCAGAATGGCAATGCAAGGGTTTTTTTCCTGCCACTCGGACAGTGGGGACGGTGTAATGTACCTGACTACCCGCCAGAAATGGCAGGCTACAGAGTGGAAGGGTGTGAATACCATTGTCTCGGATTGTCCTCATTGACCACAGTCCCACCACCGTCGCTAAAAGTTTTGTTCCTGGCCAGGAGAACCCCAATGATTTTTTACCCACAGACTAAGGTATGCCTTCTAGACCAGGTTAGCCAAAATGGCTCAGATCCATTATAGTGCAGATACTACACTTTAATATTAGCCAACTGGCCTAGAAGCGTCACTGCAACAATTCATTGGGACAGCAGCTAAGCAAGATGATGATGACTGCATGCTTCTTATTGATTGCAAAGTCCAGAAAGCTGTATATTATTGAAGAAGAAATTATTTTACCAGTTGTAAGTGAGGTAATACACACAGTTTTGCAAAAACCACATTTCGACATTATAAAAAGAATTACACTGAGTAATAATAATAATAAATGGCTCAGTCCGTTGAAAATTCTTTATGTGATTACTTGAAAACATCTGAATTTTCTATACAGCTTGACTAGTTCACTTCAGAGGCGTAGCGAGGGGTGGGTAAGGGGGCATCATGCCCCGTGCACTACTCACTAAAGGGAGCCAAATGGTATATGTTACATATATTAATAGGTTTTTGAATGGAGGGGGCGCTAAAATGTATTAAAAGGTATTGTGCGGTTGTGCCCCGGGCAGGAATTAAGCTCGCTACGGCATTGATTCACTTTACCAGGAAGCGAAGCTTTACTTTTTATCTGATGTAAGATTTGTAAAGAAGAAAAATTGTGCTCAATGTTCGAAAACCGGTACAAAAGGTGAAACGTTATTTACTGAATTAAAAAGATTTTTCAATGTAAAAGCTATTCCCTCGACTAATATCATTTATGTTGCCACTGATAGTGCTCTGGCAATGGTTGGAAGATACCGAGGCTTTCTGGCATACTTAAAACAAACTGTACTAAATGTATTTTCAGTACAGTGTGTCATTCATCGACATCATTTTGTCGCAAAAAAATGTTAGTGAATGTTTGCATGCATCACTGGATAAAGTCATTCGAGCAGTTAATAAAATCAGAAGGAATGCCTTCAATGAGATATTTTCTCAACTTTGTTTGAAAAATGACGAAGACGATAACCGTTTACTACTTCACACAGAAGTACGTTCGTTATCTAAAGGTGCATGTTTAAATCAAATTTTATGCGCACTTTGATTCAGTGTTGATATTCCTGGAAAGTAGACAACGATTTGCGACACAATTCACTTAATTAAAGAAACAAATATCCTGTGCATTTTTTTTTTTTTTACTTGGGATCCGTGGGCAAGTTTTGATTATAAAAAGGGGGTCCATGGGTAAAAAAGTTTGGGAACCACTGATGTACATGGTTACTTCTTAGAAATATAGATCTTCATTACCCATTTCTTGGACACAATGTACATAATGGATATGGTTACTTCTTAGAAACATAGGTTTTCGTTACCCATTTCTCTTTTTTACGTTATTTTATAAACATCTATAATTTAGGTATATTCATGGTGGGTTCGCAAAAGAAATGCCGACAAACTTGCTTTTAAAGAGCATAAATTTATTTCGTTCAAGCAAAATAAAAGCTATAGGTACCATAGAGATGTTGTGTGTATTAGAGGCTACCTAGGCAGCCGGCCAGTTTGTTTATTCTCTAAAGCTGCAACTTCCAGATAATGAAAAGGAAAGGCAGGAAAACTTTGCAACTGTACTATTGATACATTGATAAAGAGTCAGTAACAAAAGTAAATGTATATTTTAATACATTAAAAAATATACTTCACTTTAGCGCAATATTATTAAACGTGCATAAGTATGTATTGTTTATTGAAAGTATACATGAAAGATCGAAAAAAAAGTCGGTAGCAAAAAAAAAAGATTAAAAATATATAATTAAATGTGCATCTTTATATATGGTATGAGGTATAAGCAAAAAAAATAAAAACACAGTTGTTTCCCTTTGCCCCCCCCCCTTCCTCGGTGTCGGCGGCTGCTGGAATGCCGAGACCGGTGTCGGTGTCAAATATTTTGGCCGACACCACACCCCTGGAAAATACTTAAAATGAACGCATTAAAAAACCTATTAAGGCTTTTTTTTAGCTTTGGAATTGAAAACAAAACAAAAACAAACATGAGTAAACGTTAATTATAATTACACCAGACTTTCGTATCAGTTCCCAGTCATTACAATAGCACACGATAAGTATTAGCATCAGTTTTTTTGTGATTAGATTAGTTTGAGACTTTAGGATTAGTTCCCGTTGTAAACAATACACAAGACTTAAAGGTCAGTTTCCTGTGTATTACAAAGCACGAGACTTAAAGTTAAGTTCCTGGTCATAAAAATACACAAGGCTTAAAGGTCAGTTACCGTTTTGTTACAATATACGAGACTTAACGGTCAGTTGCCGGTCATTACAATAACACAAGACTTCGTGGTCAGTTCCCGGTCATTACAATGCACGAGACTTTATAGTCATTTACCGGTCATTATAATAACAGAAGACTTTAAGATCAACATCTCAGGCTTACGGAAACTTAAATAATTAGCCAATGATAGCCAGACAGCCTCTTTCTGGCGAAGTAGGAATTAACAGTAGTAATAACATTGTCCCATTGGGAGGTTTACCATAACACAAAGAGCTGAAGCGCTGTATATTTAAAGGACACAAAAATAGAAAATTCTGAAAAGACTTTGAGAATAATCATTTAACTGTTTGTGTTATAAATTTCAACTTTACGGTTCTAATTTGTAGTAAGTGCCCAAATAATCAGAAGAAAGGTGACTTGGATTATGCGTAGAAGGTAGGAAGGAATATGCTGAATCCGTTCACTACGGAGCCCAAAGCTCAATTCCTTCAAATATGATCCTTTCTGTCCTTTGGTATTTTAGTAACTCGAGCTAAGCCTACAAAGTTACATACAAGTCAGAAGTTAAATACAACCTAACCACTACATTTCACTTCTTCTCGTGAACCGAATAAGGTAGCCGAATAAGGTAGGCGGTGCCAACCGAATCACGTGATCATTCTATGGGCTTCACCAAATGGCGTCCTCATGTTGTTAGCTCCACAGATAACAAAACAATCTTGGTTATAGTGCACGAATATTACCAGTTAATTTGATTATACACTGTAGGATGTTGGTATACTGTCAACATTTCTTTTACGTTGTAAACAACTGATTGGGAGCTGGCAATAGTACCAGTACGATACTGAAAAAAAAAGATCAATCAAGAAACTATATCAGTTCTACTTTAGTTGACTTAAAGAGTTTAATGATCGAGGTAAATGTGTTAAGTCAATTTAAAATACAGCTTAAAACGCTTCCTACGATAGGCTTATAATTATCAAGCAAAATTATTACAAGATTCTCGCAATTAAAAATGGGTTGGGGTGGATAATAAATAAGTTTCGTATGTGCGCCCAAAAATGTGTTATGCTGCTCGAATGTGTATATTTTTAATTTATCACCAGGTATTGCATTCATTAAATGCTTATTGAAACATTTTCCCCTCTTTTGATTATAAGTATACATTGATAAAGAGTTAGTAACAAAAGTAAATATATATGAATACTTTTAAACAAATATACTTCACTATAGCTCATTATAATTAAACGTGCATAAGTATATATTATTTGTTGAAAGTATACAAATCGGTAGCAAAAAAAGACTATAAATATATAATTAAACGTGCATCTTTATACATGCATATAGTTTGAGGTATAAGCAAGGAAAATAAATGCACAATTATTTCCCTTTGCCCCCTTCCCCGGTGTCGGTGTCGGCGGATGATAGAATACCGACACCGGTGTAGGTGTCGGCGGCTGATGGAATACCGACACTGGTGTTGTTGTCGGTGTCGGCAAATATTTTTGCCGGCACCCCACCCCT
>JAGDYQ010000017.1:6633085-6705951 GCA_021962125.1 Bulinus truncatus | reverse complement strand
TACTACATTTTTGCCTCCTGAGGCAGTGACTTTACTCAATACTTTCCCAAATCCACGTCAATTAATAAAATTTAGTATTACAGCTTTATTTATCTGAATATAGAGTGCGCTTATATCGCGTCAATCAAATTAATTATCTTCAGTGATGTTGTCGTTAATAAAATTAAAATTATTTTTGATAAATTGGGCTGGGTTTAACAGTGCAAATTGAAACAAAAAAGCATCAGTTATATCAGCTAAAAATCAATAGTGCAATAAAGAAATATGTCTATTAAGTAATCTGGGAATCCCATTCAGAACAAACTTCAACAAAAGCATTTAAATTTCAAAGAAATAGAATCAGAAATAAAAAAAAAAACCAAAGCTATAGATATAATAGTTATTTGGTCAGAGTCATCCAAATGGTATTTCCCTAAATATATATATATAAATATATATATATTATATATATTTCAGATATTTTCATGATATATATATTTTTTAAGCTATTAGGACTTTTTTTAAACCCGAGCCCCACAGAACCCTTAATTTGGCCCAGGTTGGCTTTCAAGCACTCTTCAACACTGCCATCCCGTCCTTACTGATTGATTCATTAATGGTATTTTTTTAAAACCAAACATAACGTTCACAGGCTCATTTAAATGCATTCGACAAACAACTTATCATCTTATGTGCATCTCAGAAAGTAAACTCAAAACCACTATCAACTGGTTTATTAGTTTATAGTTTGTTTTAACAAATTTCCAACACAACATTCAGTACTGGATTAACCTCAAAGCAAAAGAAGTGACTGATAAGGGCATATATCAGCCTTAATCACGCATTGTTTATATAATTCTTAAGTTTTGTCATGACCATAGTCATAGACATATTAGTAATTAATTAGTATCTTTAATATTTTTTTTTATCTTTAAATTTAATATTTTTTTTTCTTGAACTTGCCTGGTACTTGTAAATACTGGTCAAGTTATAATTTACATTTTTTATAGCTATAAAATTGTAAAAAATGAGATATGAAATTACCTGATTGGGGGATTTGCACTCGGTCAAAAAGAAATATAGTATGTCATATGGTCTAATTAATTACATGCATTGGTTTAAATAAAGTCTTCATTGCACCATCAAACATAATCACTGAACTGTGTTTACAATCATCAGCTGTTTAAAAAAGGGAAGCTACTCTTGATCAGAGCTGCCAATTTGGATAGTTTGTATCCAGATCATGATATCTAGAATATTCTAGAATATATAGATAACGGAAATTGCCATCTAAATGATTTTCTAGTTAAATCTTTTGCTCTTTAGATATATTTTTTCTATAATTATTTTAATTTTTTGTAGAAAGTACTGAGTTCAAACTAAGAATGCCTTTTTTCCCTCTATAAAAAAGTTCTTCACAAAACTTACCGTACCGGTGCGTACCGGCACAAAAAAGCACTGTATGTATATGTATATATATATATATATATATATATATATATATATATATATATAAATAAGTAAAACAGCTCCCTTACTACATGGTTGGATATTGTTATACCCTAAAATATATACTTTAATATATCCTTCACTATAGACTACAATATAACCCTCACTATAGACTACAATATAGCCTTTATTATAGACTACAATATAGCCTTCACTATAGACTACAATATAACCTTCACTATAGACTACAATATAGCCTTTATTATAGACTACAATATAGCCTTTATTATAGACTACAATATAACCTTCACTATAGACTACAATATAGCCTTTATTATAGACTACAATATAACCTTCACTATAGACTACAATATAACCTTCACTATAGACTACAATATAGCCTTTATTATAGACTACAATATAGCCTTTATTATAGACTACAATATAGCCTTCACTATAGACTACAATATAACCTTCACTATAGACTACAATATAGCCTTCACTATAGACTACAATATAGCCTTCACTATAGACTACAATATAGCCTTCACTATAGACTACAATATAGCCTTCACTATAGACTACAATATAGCCTTCACTATAGACTACAATATAGCCTTCACTATAGACTACAATATAGCCTTTACTATAGACTACACTATAGCCTTCACTATAGACTACAATATAGCCTACATTATATACAACAGTTTATCCCACACTTGCGGCTCTCTCTTACCTCATAAATGATACTAGCTCAAACCCACATACTATCTATCATGTACTGTTAATGTTGCCTCTTTTTCTTTGCATTAAGATGCCCCCAAATGCAAGCATAGTAGCTCAACTATTAAACTTTATGGGACCTGCTGCCACAGTTTCTCATGGGGCCCAGAACTCCTAACTGAATTGTAAGAGATTGTCAAGGGCTCAAGATTTTCTGTTGATGGCCCTAACCCTAACACAGATTGTTAAAAAACTGCAGGAACAACTCTGAAATTACGGACAAGCCTTCATCCTTTTCATTTTCTATTAGATAGTCTATTTTCCATTCTGATACTCCCATGATACGTAATGGTAACTAAACTGTACAGAGATATATTAACATTATAAAAAAATCTTCTTTTTTTAAATAGATTTAATCCACTGTTTTATGTTGTTGAACTATTTCATGCTAGCGTCCTTTTAGTAAGAGAAATTTGAAATATAATAATTAAAATAAATAAACATTTCGAAAAAAAATGTTTTATTCCAACTTAATACATAAGAAATAACTGAGATATTAAAAAGCAGCAATATACGGAACAATATGTTGTTGTTTTTTTGTTAGATAAAAAATATAGATAATTTTTTTTTTAAATTTTAGATAATTCATGTTATGTATTCATCTATTTCTGAACACTTTCTGTTAAAAGAGTTGACAGCTTTGCTTCAGATTTTTTTCTCTTCTGATTCGATTTCATGTGATTTCACCATAGACTATCACACAAGTTGAAATCTATTCAGTTCTTTAGTTTGTTCGATTATAGACCAGCATTTTCCAAACTTTTCATATCCACGTACCCCCTTCTTATTTTTTTATTCTACCCCTCGTAAAAAATACACACTTAAATAATAATACCCCCCCCCCTTTTTAGTACATAAATATTAATAAACGAAAAATAAAATTCATTTAAAATAAAACAAATTCACTGTATTCAAAGAAAAGAATGCAATCGTTTTATGTTGAGACGACAGATTATCATAATTTGGTTCCCTGGGTGTTAATTTCAATCTGAGATGCAGACCTATATCCAAATGTCTGTTCTTAATTATTATTATTATTATTTTGATTTAATGTTAAAAGCAACTTCACATAGATATAAAATTAGAAAAGACCAGATGGATTTCAAGACTTCGTCTATTGAAGCGATCCACAAGTTGAATTAGCTTCCAGATTGATGGTAAAGTACATTACGTAATCGTATGTTTATTTTTCAAGAATCCGTCTGAAACCAACTATAATGCTTTCTTTAACAAGCGATACACCTTCTGGCATATATTTTGTGTTTATTTTGATCTCTTTCCCGTTTAATATTTTTGTTCAAATCAGGAAAATATTTTTGCATGCCTTCTTATAATTTCTCTAAATGCTGTGTTATACATTTTAAAGTATCAACGTCAATTTTACCAGACGAGCTTGATATGACCTCACGAAGAGAGGGAAACGAGTTCACTTCTCCGTTACAAACTCTCTTTTTTACCACAGATTAGTTTTTATCATTATATGGTCAACTTTATCTTGAACATGAAACAATGAAATTTCTTAAAGAAAGGTTGAGACAATGAAAGGTTGAGACAATGATAGGTTGAGACAATGAAAGGTTGAGACAATGAAAGGTTGAGACAATGATAGGTTGAGACAAAATAGGTTGAGACAATGAAAGGTTGAGATAATGATAGGTTGAGACAATGATAGATTGAGACTGTGATAGGTTGAGACAATGATAGATTGAGACTGTGATAGGTTGAGACAATTATAGGTTGAGACAGTGATAGGTTGAGACAATGATAGGCTGAGACAATGATAGATTGAGACAATGATAGATTGAGACTGTGATAGGTTGAGACAATGATAGGTTGAGACAATGAAAGGTTGAGACAATGATAGGTTGAGACAATGATAGATTGAGACTGTGATAGGTTGAGACAAAGATAGGTTGAGACAATGATAGGTTGAGACAATGATAGGCTGAGACAATGATAGGTTGAGACAATGATAGGTTGAGACACACAATGCTTCCCATTTCTTAACTCAATTGTGTCGTCCAGTCAAGGGACAGCAGCATTGAATGTTTTTAATGATTTTTACACTTTCATTCACAATTTTCAGTAGATCAGCGGGCATCTTACTTGTTGCCTAAGTCTTTCTCTGTATGTAATAATGTGTGGATATGACATTAGGGAAAAAATGTGTGGATATGACCCGTGGCGTCACCGTGATTGGTGTCACCCGGTGCGGAAAATTCAGGGAGTCACCCCCCCCCCCCCCCCAAAGACTTCCACTATGAGCGATGGTACATATTTCGAATTTTCCCGCCCTAGACCTTAGAGAAATTATTTTAAATTTCTTTAGTGATAAAAACGATAGTATAACTGACTGTATTTGAGAAAGATATATATTACTTTCATTAAACTGAGTTTGTAAACTACGTCTCCAATTTAATAAAACCACGTGACTACATGCGTCCCTTTTTTTAGAACTTTCGCTAAAAAATTCTAGATTGATCTGAGCAGTTTTGAACTGTATTCATTTACCTAAGCTACAGACGCTCTGCATGGTGGCACCATGTGCTACTGGTCTAAATGGTGGCACCCTGTGCTACTGCTCATGTTTTTAACTATGATCGGTTATAAAACCGACTATACCGATTTTTTCTGCTATGAAATTTAAAACTGTTCATTTTGGTGTCACCCCTAAAATGGTGTCCCCCGGTGATGCCCCATCCCCTCCTTGTGACGCCACTGGATATGACATTAGGGGCAAAATTATGAATTCTCACAAGTCTCTTATTAATTCCGCCATACTTTTGCACCATAAGTGCTTTTTCCAAGACATTTATTCCAATCATTTTTATATTAATTAAATGTATTCATAATTTTAAGATGTCTTCTCAAGTTGTATGACCTGATGAAGGCTGGCAAAATAAAAAGTCGTCATGAATTTTTTTATCATGCGCATCTTTCAGACGTCTTCAACTCGTCATTTTGTTTATCCGTAGCCGATGTTCGCGGCAATAATCTATGCACGTATTTTTTAAATAATTATTTCTTGTTGTTTTTACGGTTTGGATATCCATTCAGCGCATATTCCCACCAAACTCTTCGCGGACTCCCAGGGGTAAGCGTTCCACACTTTTGGAAACACTGTTATAGACCAAACTTTTGGCTGTCTAAGGCCAGTTCAACTGAATCAACAGCACCGAAGGCCGCAATTTAATCATTATCGTTTTTACAAAAACTACTATCTAAACAAAGACTGCATACAATCCATAAAATCATATAATGCTTGCTTCACTGCATACAATCCATAAAATCATATAATGCTTGCTTCACTGCATACAATCCATAAAATCATATAATCCTTGCTTCACTGCATACAATCCACAAAATCATATAATCCTTGCTTAAGGCAGTCGTAGATAAAAAGAACTCACGGGGCATTTTTTTTCTTAATTACTATTTTGAGCCTGCTCATTTGAATCCATTAAGTCAAAGCGCTTAAAGTTGTTTTGCTCAGTAAATTAAATAATCTTGCAAATAATTGTCAGTTAGCACCGTGTGATAATCAGTATATTCAAATTTTTCAAGTGTGAAAAATCAGTTGCACTTACGGATTGCTGCAATAGCAAGTAAGTGCATGACACACTTGTCTGCGAAGATTTTGTTATTGCAAAGAGCTTTTCCAGAATACAACTGTCATAACTCTGTTATATTTACTGTGGTCAGTGCATGTTGTGAGTTTGTAGTCAATATGAAAAGTGTGCTAGTAGTGAAATAAATGAGGGCAAGTGAAATTACTGACCAGTGGAAAAGGAGTTAGTAAGAGAGACAGTGGGTGTTAGGACAGCTTGAGAGAAAGAAGTGTTTTCTTTGAGAAAGTTGTAAAAATAGAAGATGGACTAGTAATATGATGTTAGGCAGTTGAGAAGTTTTATGGAGACATGTGTATTCAGTTAATATTTGTGAACTATTAATATTGTGAACTTCCGTTATTTATAAAGCTGTTTATATGTGATTATTCATTTTGTGGATTTATGTGTTATTTGTAGATGTGCATATTTAGCTTCTACATTAATAAATGGACCACGTTTACGAAAGTCTTTTGTGATTTATGAATGAAAGTGAAAAGGTGTATCTATTGCACTAGTCCTTATTTAAACACACAAGTACAGATGAAGACAACTTAAAAGTAATAATCTCATAATACTCGAAAGAGTAATTTTAGCCTTCTGAAGAGACACGACAACAACTAAATCCACAGTTCTCAGCCGGTGGTGCGCGTATCCCCCAAGCTTTAGGGGGACATAGTAAGCAAGGGTACGCAGTGATGTAATTTTAAACATATCGGGTACAGTTTCGGGTTCCATTAAATGTGGCCCATTAACTAAGTGCATGTGATCCTCATCCTTGACGGAAGTCAGAGAATCGTGTCTTATACTGGACTGTGTTTGGTAGTTAAACGAAAGAGAAAAAGATCAGCATAGAATATAAATTAAACAGAATGCGCTTTGTCAAATTTAATTGATTTTTCCAAAAACTGCTTTATTTGTGTATTATTCTATTGTACATCCATAGATATTAAGTTCTTTATATCCATATGCACAGTGTTGTGCAAACTCACCCAAAAATGATTTGATTCAAACTCTCAACTCATTTCTTCAAAAAAGAGTTAAACTCAAACTCAATTCATTTTTTTCCAATGAGTTTAATTCAAACTCAGTGAACAAATGAATTAAACTCTTAAACTCATTTTTTTTTAAAACATTATATCTAAAATGTAATTTTAATGTCAGTGTGAAAAAAAACATGTTCATCAAAAAATTATTGAAAATTAAATCACTTCAATTTATTTAGCTAAAAATTCATTGTTTGCTTTTAACAGCATAAGCTTTTCAAAATTATCCTCAGAGAGTCTGTTTCGCCTGCTGGTTTCAATTTGTCCTCCGACACTAAACAAACGCTCAACAGCTGCAGAAGATGGCAAAGTTGTATTGAATTGAACAAATACTTTTTTTATGACATATGGATACTTATCCAACATATTTAAATTTCTATCTGCATCAGCCAGATAACAGGAAACTTCTGTTTCAGCATTATGGACTTTTTCTAAATTCACACCAGTCTCTTTATAGCCATAATCATCATCTATTTCAGAAGCAACACTTGATGTGAATTGTGTTTTCATTCCTGATCCAACTGATTGAATACACACATTTCTTATCAAGTCTCTATCTCTTGGTGGAACCCAATGTAGTTTATAATGTAGATGTGAAACCGCTGCCAAAATTGAACTTTTCATTTGAGGCATACTTAACTCTAAAAAGTCACCAATATTTTTTTAACTCCATTGAGAATGCCGGAAACCTATGGTTGACAATAAACAAGATTATTGTTTTGAATTTGACAAAGCGAATGACGAAGCTGTATAGTCCTAGAAATCAATATACCGTAATAGCAATCATTCTGGCCTAGTGTAGAAGCCAAAGGTTGAAACACACATTTAAATTAATTTAAAAAATCAATGTCGGTTGATTTGAATTTAGGCAACTCCATGGATAAACAAATGTCACATAATTTTTCTTTCAATCCTAGCAAACGACAAATTGCATCATAAGTAGAATTCCACCGTGTTGGACATGGAAATAATATTTTGGATCGCGATTGTCTAATTTACAATTTGGCGCGGGAAAATAATTATGCAAGCACTGGCATAAACAAAGAGAGCAAACAAAAGATTAAAATAACGCAAGATAAATTATCTTGCATCAATTTTTTTTTCTTGAAATAATTTTAAACATGTTGATAATGAGTTGAGGTATCAGCCCAATTTAAACTCCAACTCGCAGAAATAAAAGTTGAATTAAAACTCATAAATCATTAAAGTTGAGATGAGTTAACTCAAACTCACAACTCACTCCCTGTGAGTTAACTCGTGAGTTTAACTCATTTGAGTTAACTCATGCACAACACTGCATGTGCATATCAATGTGAAGGAGCTACACTTTTAAAAATGAAAATAACAAAATATATAGGTGCTACACTATTAAAAAGGAAAACAACGCAAGTGGCGGAGTTTATTTGAATCATAGGTAGAATAATTTAAACAGTGATGCGCTTTCTGTATGTATGTATATATATATATATATATATATATATATATATATATATATATATATATATATATATATATATATATATATATACACTCCCTAACCCAAACCCATAATTATTTTAACAACTCTGTGTCTATATGTACTAAAAAAACATGTCGTCCATTTTAGTATGTGAACATTGTATTTTTATATCATTCATAAACTATATTTTTATGCGTATTGTCTATTGATAATTTTTGCTAACTGGATTTATGAAATTGCTTCACACAACGTATCCACCAATCATGAATCAGGCGCCTTATCCATTCGGCCCTAGCAAACAGTTGATTTGCCATTATTTATGGAAAATACTAACACCTATATAATTATATACGTAGAAGCACTATAAGGATGACATGCTTAAGGCCTTCGCATGTAATTCATAGTACGAAGGAGGGGATGTGGGAAAAGGAATAGGTAGTGGAGTGGAGCAGGTCAGATTTAGACTTGATAAGGCCCTAAGCTACTTGAGATTCTGGGGCCCTTTTTAAGTCCAGATATTATATGTCAGTGCCAAATACTTAAGTGTACATGAAAATGGCTCATTCTGACAACTTTTGGGGGCCCCCAAGAAATTTGGGGCCTAAGCTATAGCTTTTGTAGCTTATACTTAAATCCTGCACAGGGGGTGGGATGACCGGGGAAGGAGAGAAGGATTGAGGGTTGGGTCTGGGAAAGGAGAGCCTGGTGGGACGGAGTGTTTAAATGTATGCCAACCCTTCCACGCCCATGGGTCGAGCCTTTCAGAAGACCTGTTACAGATTTGCCAGTGTGTTATAAATATAAGTTAAAATAAAAGGTTTAAAAAGTGGGGAATTTAGAGAGAAAACAAACATTTAAAAAATCGTAAACAAATTTCCGAAACAATAATTATTTATTTATTTTTAGCATCATAAAACAATGAACGACACAATGTAATAGGCATACATCATAAAACAATGAACGACACAATGTAATAGGTCCACATCCTACAACAATAAACGACGCAATCTTCACAATAAAAAGGTAATGGTACAGAAAACTTTTCTAGTCAAACATTTGATCAAATTTGACGGGAAATTAATTGACTATTAATTATGACGCTTGATACAGTGGCGTGACTGAAGTTAGGAGCGGCGCCCGGGGTGTACTCTGAAAACTCCACCCCCACTACCATGCCAAAATGTAGGCTACTAAAGTTGGCTGATGCCCCCCCCCACCCCGGGATGGTGGGACAGAATATGCATCCTAGGGCGAACCGCTTCCTACGCCGCCATTAAGTCAAGCCACTATTAGGTTAGCTATCGGAATAAATACAACTATTGCCCTAGTATTAGTGCCATTTTTTTACCAGTTAATCTGCCCAATTATTTTATTTCTAGCTCGTATCATTTAATAGTTATTTTTTGGACAAGACTATTTGCTTGGTCTTCAACCTTCATTATTCTACAGAAGTGGTTGTTTGCCGTCATCAGTGAGTCTTGTACTGTCCTCGTACCTCACACCAGCCTGAATGTTTGTTGGCAGAAGTTCAGCTCTGTTGAAAAAAAATGCGCCTAATAAAAGGAATTAATAAAGTTTATCTTACAAAGACAGTGCGATATCACATACAGAATTTATCAGATGTTAGATGGGTGGACTAGTTTGGTGGACCAGTTGGGTGGACTAGTAGGGTGGACAAGTAGGGTGGACTAATAGGGTGGACCAGTTGGGTGGACCAGTTGGGTGGACTAGTAGGGTGGACTAGTAGGGCGGACTAGTAGGGTGGAACAGTTGGGTGGAACAGTTGGGTGGACCAGTTGGGTGGACCAGTTGGGTGGACCAGTTGGGTGGACTAGTAGGGCGGACTAGTAGGGCGGACTAGTAGGGCGGACTAGTAGGGTGGACCAGTTGGGTGGACCAGTTTGGTGGACCAGTTGGGCGGACTAGTTTGGTGGACCAGTTGGGCGGACTAGTAGGGTGGACTGTAGGATGGACTAGTAGGGCGGACTAGTAGGGTGGACCAGTAGAGTGGACCAGTAGGATGGACCAGTAGGGCGGACCAGTAGGATGGACTAGTAGAGTGGACCAGTAGGATGGACTAGTAGGCGGAATAGTAGGGTGGACCAGTAGGATGGACTAGTAGGGCGGACTAGTAGGGCGGACTAGTAGAGTGAACCAATAGGGTGGACTAGTAGGGAGACTAGTAGGGTGGACTAGTAGAGTGGACTAGTAGGACGGACTAGTAGGGCGGACTAGTAGGGCGGACTAGTAAGGCGGACTAGTAGGGTGGACTAGTAGGGTGGATTAATAGAGTGGACCAGTAGGGTGGACTAGTAGAGTGGACCAGTAGGGTGGACTAGTAGAGTGGACTAGTAGGGCGGACTAGTAGAGCGGACTAGTAGAGTGGACTAGTATGGCGGACTAGTAGGGCGGACTAGTAGGGCGGACTAGTAGGGTAGACTAGTAGAGTGGACTAGTAGGGTGGACTAGTAGGGCGGACTAGTAGGGCGGACTAGTAGAGTGGACCAGTAGGGTGGACTAGTAGGGTGGACTAGTAGGGTAGACTAGTAGAGTGGACCAGTAGGGAGACTAGTAGGGCGGACTAGTAGAGTGGACCAGTAGGGTGGACTAGTAGGGTGGACTAGTAGGGTAGACTAGTAGAGTGGACTAGTAGAGTGGACCAGTAGGGTGGACTAGTAGGGAGACTAGTAGGGTAGACTAGTAGGGTGGACTAGTAGGGTGGACTAGTAGAGTGGACCAGTAGGGTGATCTAGTAGGGTAGACTAGTAGGGTGGACTAGTAGGGCGGGCTAGTTGGGATGACTAGTAGGGTGGACTAGTAGGGTAGACTAGTAGAGTGGACTAGTAGAGTGGACCAGTAGGGTGGACTAGTAGGGAGACTAGTAGGGCGGACTAGTAGAGTGGACCAGTAGGGTGGACTAGTAGGGTGGACTAGTAGGGTGAGCCGGTTGGGTGAACTAGTAGGGTGGACTAGTAGGGCGGACCAGTAGGGTAGACTAGTAGGGCGGACCAGTACGGTAGACTAGTAGAGTGGACTAGTAGGGTAGACTAGTAGGGTGGACTAGTAGGGTAGACTAGTAGGGTGGACTAGTAGGGTGGACTAGTAGAGTGGACCAGTAGGGTGATCTAGTAGGGTAGACTAGTAGGGTGGACTAGTAGGGCGGGCTAGTTGGGATGACTAGATGGGTGGACCAGTTTGGTGGGCTAGTAAGGTTCTGGTACTCACTTTTGTATTTACATCGTATTTTATATTTTCAAATTCGGTGACGCGTATGCCAAGTTGTGTTTTATTTATCTTTTAGAACAAAAGTGGTCATTTTGTAACATGAGTTCCGCAGGAAAAGCATAATTTTAGTGCAGTGGTTCTAAAACTTTTTTCGCGACCCACATTTAAAACTGGTCAGTCTTCGAAACCCACCTGTTTAAAAAAAAAACTACCATAAAAAAGAATATGAATGTTATTGATTTTATAAATAGACTGTTTCCCTTTTACATGCAGATTGATATAAATTTTAGATTTTAGCATATAATGAAATATAATTGTAATTATAATAATTAGAAGCAATGATTGGAAAACTACAGTATATCATTTTGTATTCATAGATCAAGCGTATGTACAACATAAGTATCTTTTATTTATATCACAGAGATAGCACCCCCCCCCAGTGGCGTAGCGAGCTTAACTCCATTCGAAAACTATATAATATTATATGTAAAATATACCATTTGGCACCCCTTTTGTGAGGAGCGCCCCTATCATGATGCCCTTTGCTCCCTCCTCACTACGCTACTGCCCCT
This sequence comes from Bulinus truncatus, assembly GCA_021962125.1. Lineage (NCBI taxonomy): Eukaryota > Metazoa > Mollusca > Gastropoda > Planorbidae > Bulinus > Bulinus truncatus. The sequence continues at coordinate 6,693,833 of JAGDYQ010000017.1, read as the reverse complement.
CCCCCACATTACTTTTGCTTCAAGCTCCCCCCACCACCCCCAAATTTTCTTCAGTCCAGTTAAGAACGGCCCTGCTGATAGGCCTACTGATTTTTATTTTTTTATATTTAAATAATTATAAAAATTGTAGCTAAGTCACAATGTAAATATCAGCCAATAAAAATTGTGACTAAGTCACAATGTAAATATCAGCCAATAAAAATTGTGACTAAGTCACAATGTAAATATCAGCCAATAAAAATTGTGACTAAGTCACAATGTAAATATCAGCCAATAAAAATTGTGGCTAAGTCACAATGTAAATATCAGCCAATAAAAATTGTAGCTAAGTCACAATGTAAATATCAGCCAATAAAAATTGTGACTAAGTCACAATGTAAATATCAGCCAATAAAAATTGTGACTAAGTCACAATGTAAATATCAGCCAATAAAAATTGTGACTAAGTCACAATGTAAATATCAGCCAATAAAAATTGTGACTAAGTCACAATGTAAATATCAGCCAATAAAAATTGTGACTAAGTCACAATGTAAATATCAACCAATAAAAATTGTGACTAAGTCACAATGTAAATATCAGCCAATAAAAATTGTGACTAAGTCACAATGTAAATATCAGCCAATAAAAATTGTGACTAAGTCACAATGTAAATATCAGCCAATAAAAATTGTGACTAAGTCACAATGTAAATATCAGCCAATAAAAATTGTGGCTAAGTCACAATGTAAATATCAGCCAATAAAAATTGTAGCTAAGTCACAATGTAAATATCAGCCAATAAAAATTGTGACTAAGTCACAATGTAAATATCAGCCAATAAAAATTGTGACTAAGTCACAATGTAAATATCAGCCAATAAAAATTGTGACTAAGTCACAATGTAAATATCAGCCAATAAAAATTGTGACTAAGTCACAATGTAAATATCAGCCAATAAAAATTGTGACTAAGTCACAATGTAAATATCAGCCAATAAAAATTGTGACTAAGTCACAATGTAAATATCAGCCAATAAAAAATTGTGACTAAGTCACAATGTAAATATCAGCCAATAAAAATTGTGACTAAGTCACAATGTAAATATCAGCCAATAAAAATTGTGACTAAGTCACAATGTAAATATCAGCCAATAAAAATTGTGACTAAGTCACAATGTAAATATCAGCCAATAAAAATTGTGACTAAGTCACAATGTAAATATCAGCCAATAAAAATTGTGGCTAAGTCACAATGTAAATATCAGCCAATAAAAATTGTGGCTAAGTCACAATGTAAATATCAGCCAATAAAAATTGTGGCTAAGTCACAATGTAAATATCAGCCAATAAAAATTGTGGCTAAGTCACAATGTAAATATCAGCCAATAAAAATTGTGGCTAAGTCACAATGTAAATATCAGCCAATAAAAATTGTGACTAAGTCACAATGTAAATATCAGCCAATAAAAATTGTGACTAAGTCACAATGTAAATATCAGCCAATAAACATTAATAGTAAAATTATCAAAATCATCAAATTGTAAAGTATTTTATTTAATTCTTACCCTAGAAAAACATCTGAATGTCGGCTGTAAGCGGGAGGAGGTGGGGGAGTACTTGGACTATCTAGGTCAGAGATACGGCTTTGACGTTGTTGACTGAGCAGTGAACAGAAACATAATACACGGTAAAAATGTAATGTCCAATAGAACAGTTCAGTAGATATGCAAAAAAATAAACTGACCAGTGTTACTGTAGCTAATACCCGTACATCCATACAACAACAAGCAGTAATATTACTCATCATCTAGTGTATTTGTTTCACGTAGTGTTACTCACCAAATAAATACATCATCATTGTCATTGGCGTATGGAGAGGTTTCCATCGTGAGCTGCTCATAATGTCTGCTACGCTGTTGTCTAGAAAGAAGAAAATGAACAATACATATTGGTTGTGAACAAGTTAGCAATTATATTATCATTCAGTCATGGAAGAGCAATACAAGTTCTTATTTACAAGATGTAATTGTGTCATCATTCAGTCATAAAAGAAACAATACGCATTGTTTGTAAACAGAATGTTTGATTCAGTGCTCGATTTAAGCAAAAACCAGTGCCGGGGATGAAAAAGAAATTTTTGCAGAGCCATGGTAAATGTCTATGGTTTCATCCCCGGCGGGGATATATTAGCTAAAGCAGAGCCGGGGAATACACTTCTCAGTGCCGGGGAATACACTTCTCAGTGCCGGGGATATCCCCGGCGGTAAATCGAGCACTGGTCTTATCATCAGTAAGCAGCAATGAGAGAATCAATACAGTTTGCTTGATGTCAGAAGTTACTGCTGCAGCATGCAGTCACAAAAACAACAATAGAGATGTACACTGCTGATTAACTGGATGTCTTTGAGCCAGAATGCAGCCAGTTATTGACATTACTGTTAGACTAATCCACCCGACGAAAACTGTAATCACCTTTGTAAGGTGCCAGGAGCTGACTGGCAGGAATCCCTGAACCTGTGACCTCGTCTGTTGGGTCGGTCAAGTGTCATGGAACCTGCCCTGCTGCCCATGATCGGAGTTTCCCGATTGTGGGACATCTGGCGTAGGCTGGCTGATGCACGTCGAATGGAGTTATAGTTGTCCATTTGAATGTCACTGTAAATAATAGAGCATAATGCATTAAAGTACAGAATAGTCAAAACTATCTTTTTTTTTCAATTGAGTAATTGTTAAAATTCCCATAATAGTAGAAGTAGCAGATTTTATTTGATTCTAGTTGCTGTCATTCATCGCGTAGCAAAACATTTGGGGACCCTTCCAACAAAATACTTTAAGGCCCTCCAAAAAAAAATTTAAATCATGACATTTTATACATGGACTGCACACCCACCCCCCTTGCTGCGGGCCTCGAGATCTGTGCTTCGATGTCACAGACTGGCACCGTGACGTCATGTGCCCACACAGTGGTGTCTTTACTTGATTGTGAGCATGCACCTGTATTTACTTAATGCTGATTGTTTAACAACTTCTATAAATGTGAGAGTCCCTCTAAACAGCACATTGCTGGCAGAACATTCTTCCAGCAATTGAAATTAAACCAGAGCTAAAATAATATTCAGTAGAAAATAGTTGACTTTAATTGTTGACTTTAATTGTTGACTTTAATTGTTGACTTTAATTGTTGACTTTAATTGTTGACTTTAATTGTTGACTTACTTTTCTTGTGATTGACTTGGCCCTTTCTTTTTACATTTGCTGACATGGAAAAGGAAAAATGGATACATTGATTAATTTCTTGGCATAAATAAACTTTATCAGAGGTAAATATAATCTAATGTAGAGACATTGTGAGTTACATTCTTAAACTCAGATAGAACACGGACATACACTGTCGACGTACTGAGAGGAAAAATCAAAACTAAATTAAAAAGACGTGAAAGTATGGCCATGAGTTAGATTTACAGCACATAATGATAGACAAGACCACCAAATAAAGTATTACCATGAGTTAGATTTACAGCACATGATGATGGACAAGACCAGGACCAACAGCAGCACCACAGCACCAGGGATTACCACACAGTAGATAAACTCATTCAAATTTTGATCACATCTCTCAGATCCACAGCCTTTCACTGGACTATACATCCGTTCAATGTCCACCTCACTAGCCATGATTGACAGTGGTGGGTTAACTTGTGATTACCAATCGGTGGCTGGGTGTTCAACAACAATAATCATGATTAACAAAAAAAAATTAATCTTTACAAAATTATATGTATTTTGATTTACGATAATTCAATGATTGTCATGTGTATAGCTTGTCTATTTCTGAAAATAATTTTCTACAGGTAACAATGTATTTCATTAGAATGAAAACACATGTTATTAGTATAAATATTAGTAAAAGAAAGCAAAAAAAAAAAAAAACAAAAAAAAAAAATAAATAAATAAAAAACAAACTCACACTGTTAGGAGATGTCTGCTGCAGAAATTACATTTCTTTATCCTTAGAAACTATAAATAACCTACATGGCACACTGAACAGAGTAAAGACAAAACTAGAAGTCATAACCCAAAAGTACATACAATTAAATACATCAGTTGTTGTACCTGTTTGTACCTATCTATGTATCTCCGTAATTTTGCATTTACGTATCTATATATCTATTTCAAAAATCATTTAAAATCTATCTATTATTTATGCTATATATCTATACTCCAGTCAAAAAAAAACATTCACTCGTAAATACAGTAGTTTTGAGGTATTTGACTAACCATGTGAAGTGCCGATGTATCCAATAAAACAACATGCATATAAAAACACCATAAGTCTCAAAGTACTACTGTGTTAAGTGAACAGGTTTAAAGCTGAGCTTAGTACACACGTCCTGAGTGAGTAGATGCACAGGTGCAGTAGCCTCAGCCCTGCCCTACTTCATACACATGTTGTTTTTTTCTCTTTCACCTTTCTATGTTCTCAAGTCCAAACACTGTGTGAGCAGAATCTGGAAGGGTCTAGTTAGTTTTGTCTAGTCCAAACACTGTGTGTGCAGCATCTCGAAGGGTCTAGTTAATGTTGTCTAGTTCAAACACTTTGTGCGCAGCATCTGGAAAGGTCTAATTTTAATTTGGAAGGAGCAAAACAAATAAATTAATTATTTCTAAGAACTTTCTCTAATGTTTATAAACAGATGACAGGTTGAGTCTATTGTAAACTACATGTATTGTTGTAAGAGTAGGCCTAAAAAAATATCACGTGACGTAGACGTGAAAATCAAAGTTTAAAAAAATGAATGAGATGTTGAATTAAAAAAAATCTAACGACCACAACACATTATGTTAGTAACATAATTAGACAATTTACATATTGAACTGATTTTTTACCGGTTTGCAACTATAAATTATTTCAATAAGGAAAAAAAAAACCTTTTTAAGTTATTTTTTTTCCTATTGGTTGAATATGAATAAGGTCCATATATCGATACCTAAAATGTTAATTAAAAAAACAGGTCATCGAAGTGTAAGAATACAACACTTGCCCATAACATTTTGTTTTTAAAAAGCTTTTAAATAATTTCACTTTTTCTTTGTGTGTGGTTATTTTTGTGTCTGTAAATCTTGTAAGTATATCCGTTAAGTATGTCTGGCAGAAGAATTTTTTTTTAATGAAAAAGAGGCGAGTTTAAATATAGCTAATATGTTTCTTGTTATCACAATAAAGCATGGCACAACAGGTGCTCTATGTAACCTAGTTCTAATGTTAGTTATCTACATGTCTTTATCGTCTATAGAACGGGTGGGCAAACTACGGCCCGTGGGCCAAGTTCGACCCATCTGGTTGTTTGATCCGGTCTGCGCTGTGCTCACTTCCGTTCGTTCACATCAATGACGTTTACATCCTAATTTAATAAGTTCACATAAACACCCTATCAGTCTGCTCTTCGTCCGGCCTCTCTGTAAAAATTAAAAAAACCTATTGTGGTCCACGGCTCAAAAAATTGCCCACCCATGATCTATATCGAAGAGGAATTCATTTTCTATATTTTAAACTTTTTAAATTAGGTTTGTTTTATCAAAAAACTTTTGGAATATTCGAACAAGATTCTAAAATTTAAGCACATTTTATTAAATACGTTATGAATTTAGACTGCTGACTATCATAGATAAACAGTTTAAAAAAAAACTATGATGTTTACATATGGCTTTAAAAGTAAGATGAAATCACAAAGAAGTCTAACGACATATTTACACCTTTCTATGCTTTAATTATACTTCGATATCTATGTCTGTTATGATGTATTGATAGATCTACATGCAAAAAGGGGTTAAACTGTTTTAGACAATGTTAGTGACCTTCTATATACTAAATGATATATTAATATAACCGTCTGCCACAAGATTCTGTCAATGTCAGGGTCATTTGGGAGGGGGTCTACAGACTGATCTTTATACATCAATAAAATTGGCAAGTACAACAAAGAAAATAAATAAAATGGAAAAAAAATCTGCGGAGAAGGCCTGACGTCATTATTGGCTGTTTGTCAGGAAAAAAAAACAACAACTCAAGTTTATCCCCGGACAGACACCGTCACGTGCAGGGAATCAAGTGTAGCCTATATATACAGTTTTCATTCAACATTTTCCTAACATTTTGACTACGATTTTATTTTCTGATCCAGGAACTAGCCTCCGTTATTTTATTATAGTTCAACCCAATACAGGTAGGGCAGAAAGTGAACTTTACATTACATATATGTTCAAGACTTATTAATTTTTTGTCTATGAATTACATGAAAAGTTATTATGTCTACATATTTTATATTCGACTTTTCAAAGGCTAGCAGCCTGGGGTTATTTTTATTTGTTGTTTGTAAGTAATTTATAATTTAATGTTAGTTTATAGACGATAAATTACTTCTTTTATTTGATAATAAATAACTGCTCCATTCAAGCTGTGCTTGAAATAAAATATGATTACAGAATATAATGTTTGTAAACAAAAGCACGTGAAATCGGATAAGCTATTTTAAGAAAACCGTAATGTAGGCCATAGGTCAAACACTAGCCTCATTTTTTTTCATATCTAAGATAGCAGTAACAGGTAAATTTCTGCGCATTTGGCACGCGCTAGCTCTAGCTATTGCACACGGCCCTATAACTCAAAAGTTCTGTTCTGTGTTTACTCTCAGAAAAATAAACCTATGCTCGCCTCTTCGTTGACGTTATTTCACCGCCAAGTACACAGTGATCGCCGTTTCGGAATGTCGCTTCCCTCATCCTGTGGTACTTCTGGTGTTCCAGTGGCCGCTGTCGCTGGAGTTAGGGCCTCACCCCCACCATCCACGGCCCAGGCATCTAGCGCCCACCCTGCGGCGACCTCCCTGGCGCCCGACTCACAAAAATCCGTATTGGTGCACCTGCTCGACCGACCTTTGGTCGAAGGTGACTTCTGGTACGTCATTGTGGCCGAGTGGCTCGAGCATCTCAAGAAGTTCGTGGGGATCAACAGTTCCAGGAAGTACTACAACCAGAGAGCGTCATCTCCCCCGGGCCCCATCGTGACCAGGAGGGACTACGCCCACACGGTGGATGTTGTCCACGAAGACGCCTGGAGGCTGCTGGTCCAGTGGTACGGCATCGCGGAAGGACACAAAGCCTTGAAGCTCGTGGTGTATAAGTACGCCAGAGGTGTGGAAATTGAGCACAACATCAACTCCTTCAAAGTGATGCTGAGCAGCTCACCACCGGAGGACTTTCACATTGTGCGTTTCAGTAAGATGGAGAAGGTAGGGTACGTGGAATTCAGGGCTCGCCAGCTGTACGCCGTCCCGAAGAGCCAGGAGTCTCGCTTGTGGGCCAAGGCAGAAGCGGATGCCGAATGGAGACCCCTGTTTTGCAGAGATAAATCCATCGGCGTTGTATTAGACATGGACTCCGACTTCACCCGTCCGGTGGTTGCTTTGGAGATTTTAGACTCGGAAGGAAAGTGGAGCGGGTCCCCGGAGGCCACTGATGTACCTGAAGATGCTGAGACTCGAGGATACCTGATAGAAAACAGTATGTTTGATGACGTCACAACGCCCTGGGAACTTGATATTCATGAACAGATTGAGTACATTGGAAAGTCTGTCATCGAGAAGTTACATGGGAATTTCAACGTGTTTGTTCAGGTAATGATGTGTATCCATTTAAAATGTTGCATTCTATGTTTTATAAATTATCTTACGTGACAATTTATTGAACAAATTTGCACATTAATTATTTAAAATAATTAATCTTTCCAGATACATCGAAATTTGTTGTTACTTTTGTTCAAAGAGGCCATTAATTATACATATACTGTAGAGAGGCATTGATAATATTTTTGTTGATGTTGTTATTGCTAAAGAGCCAATGATTATACTCATATTTATGTTATCACATTACAGTGCCAGTGATTATTCTTATATAATGTTGTTATCACATGTATAACGCCAAAGATTATACTCATGTTTATGTTGTTATCACCTGTATAGAGCCAAAGATTATTTTTATGCTAATGTGGTTATCACTGTAGAGAGGCAATGATAATATTTATGTTGATGTTATTGCTAAACAGCCAATGATTATATTTATGTTTATGTTGTTATCACCTGTATAGAGCCAAAGATTATTTGTATGCTAATGTGTTTATCACTGCAGAGAGCCAAGGATTATATCGAGGCTAGAGAAGCTCAGTTGAGAGAGCGAGAGAGACAAGTGTGTTCTAGGGAGTCTGTCACTGAACGTTTGGGTACGAGGCTAGAGCTGAAAGAACTTAGGCTAAACGACGAATTAGCCAGATGTGAGGACAAAATCAAGGTATTAAGGCTACACATTATGTATAATGAACAATCATTAAGCAAAATATAAGCAAAATTCATTTTTGTTATTAATTTTAGCAACGTATTAGTGGAAGTAAAATACTAGTAATACAAAAACCATTCCTCTCCTCAGGACTACGAGAGTAGACTTTTGGATTTAGAAAGACAGTTCCAAGAAAGACAAGAGGAAGCAGAGAGAAAGCTTGCTGAGCAGGAGTATGATCTAGCAATAAGGAGAGAAGAGTTCGAAGCTGAAAAGACGAGGTTCCAGGAAGAAATTCAAGTAGGGCATATTTCATAGTATATAACATAGTATAAACAATGCCTTCCTTCCAAACAATCCCACCACACTTCAAGTTTATTGTTTATTTCAATTGCCTTTATTAAAGGGAGATAACCTATGGGATCAACCGTAAGGGTCCAGTAGTGGAATCAAATCTTAGCTCTCTATATAAAAGTCATTGAACCTATAACCACAACTGGGACAGGTTTACAATATTTTTCTACGTCCTCACCTTTCTTTTGCAATATCCCAATCTGCGAAGGCCCCATTGAAAATCACGAAAGCGCCATTGAAAATCACAAAGGCTATATTTATTTTTCTGAGGTCATTGAGGCTTAAGCTCTTGACCTGTAGTACGTAGATTGGGCTCACAATCGGACACTGAGTTATAGTCTGGCTATCCTAGATATCTACCAACTATCTGTATTCTATGGCCTGTGCGATGATGTCATTGGCTATTGCATTCTCTGCCGTGGTGGAAATTTTACTTCTGTGCGTGTGGGATATAAATCGACCTTAATCCATCCCATATAAGGAAATGATGTACAGAAATTCACGTTGAACTAAATTTACTCTTTCTCCATTAAAAATAATAAAAATTCAATTATTGTTTTAAAAAGTTGAATTCATCAGTGCAAGGCCTTCGTTTTATGCTTATTTCAAAATGTTCAGTAACTAGATTTAGTGGAAAAATAAACAGATAATTTTATCAAAAACTTAGCTGTGATTTACTTATAACGGGTCTTGATTTTACAGCGAATGTCTCATCTACAAAAAGTTCAAGAAACTCGAATAAAACTGGACATTGGCGGACATCTGTTTACCACGTCTCTACTGACTCTTACCAAAGATCCAAACTCAATGTTTGCAGCCATGTTCAGGTATTAAATTGCAATGAGCACTGACATATACATTTTCAAATTTCAACTAAAGTTTTCACATTATTTCTTCTATATACAGACATGAATCAACACACCGTCAACTCCAAAATTTGTATAACTATATTTTACCTTTTTACCCAATCAACAACTCATATTGTCAATTATTACTCAATCTTTCCATCATCTTGCTAACTATTTACACATTCATTTACTTAAATCGTTTTTTTTAAATTTCCAGTGTTATGGGCCATGACTTTTTGTTTGCTGGGTTGGTTCCCCTTCCTTTATATTCAATGCTATATTATTTTCTCTTTTGCTTAACTACCAAACACATGAATGCAGAAGTGCGATATAATGACTTCAAACATGCCTTTAAACATGACTTTACTTGACTCACAGTTCAGTTTGAGACACAATTCTCTGACTTGCGTCAAGCACGAGGATCACATGCAATTATTCACTGGGCTACGTTTACTGGAACCCGAGACTGTACCCGATATGCAGTGGCGCAGCGAGCTTAACTTGCGCCCGGGGCACATACCGTTTTAGCGCCCCCCATTCGAAAACCATATAATATTATATGTAAAATATACCATTTGGCGCCCCTTTATGAGTAGCGCCCGGGGCATGATCCCCCCTCGCTACGCCACTGCCGATATGTTTTACAATGGAGCTTCTTCAGTTCAGTAAACGTCTTTCGTAATACAACCAGTCAATTTAGGTCATAGGTTCTTTTTCGCTACTGTACCCCAAAGGTGCGAAAGTATGTCAGCGGGCACACCTCACACTTACGGTAAATTCGCGAAATGAACATTATTTCATACCGAAATCTTCTTACTTTTCTAGTGCGATACTTGAGCATGTGGTTTGGTGATTAGTGACGCATCAAACTGGCGACCTTCTTCAAACTCTTGGCTGTTTTAAACGAACATTATGTGTCGCCGGTACCCCCGATTAACCTTTTCCATAATCTTTGTGGTCAGGTTCCGCCGGTTGAGAACCGCGGCTTTGGAGTAGGCCTACTCGGTCGGGTAAAATAATTCGTTTTAAACAATTGAAGCTATGGGCAGTTGTGTGTGACCCTAAGGGTGTCCCAGTTGGCGTGGAGATTGTTGGGTGCCCACGATTATCTGGTGACATCCCTTTTATACGCACCAATTCACATATATCACCCAATATATATTTTTTAAACTGTTTAACTGGTAGATACCTCACCTTGTTTCAGTGGTCGGCACGAGATCAAAACAGAGGCTGATGGGAACTTTTTTATTGACAGAGACGGTACCCACTTCCGTTATGTACTGAACTATCTCCGAGATGGGTGTGTCAAGGAAGGGACACTACCCATGAATGAAACCATGTGGAGAGAACTCTTAACCGAAGCCGAGTTTTACCAGTTGAACGAATTGGCGGGATTCCTCAAGGAACTTATCGACAAAAAAGATTCAGAAGTTTGATTCTGTTTAATTTTTTGTTCTTGCCTTTGTATTCTAAATATTTAAATTGTTGAAGGTGTTGAATTTATAGCAAAAAAGCAATTGTGTTATTATAATGGCGTAATGTTGATGCAATTAAAAAAAATTGTTAAATGAACTTCTGTGTTTGTTTTATTCTGACAAAACTAAATGTAGACTACTTCATGAGATAACTTTTTAATAGAGAATTTAAAAAGTAATTTTTATCCAAATCTGTTTTCCATTTGAAAAAAAAAGTATATTTACCAATAAAGACAAGATAAAAATATTTGTTGCAGGCAGTGGCGTCACAAGAGGGGGCGGGTGCGGGCCACACCGGATGACACCCACATAGGGGGTAACACCAAAATGAACAATTCTAAATTTCATATCAGAAATAACTCGGTCTTGTTGGGATTTATAACCTATCAAAGTTACAAAAAATATGAGCAGTAGCCCATGGTGCCACCATGCAGAACAGTAGCACAGAGTGCCACCATACAGAGCAGTCGCACAGAGTGCCACCATACAGAGCAGTCGCACAGAGTGCCACCATACAGAGCAGTAGCACAGAGTGCCACCATACAGAGCAGTAGCACAGAGTGCCACCATACAGAGCAGTAGCACAGAGTGCCACCATACAGAGCAGTAGCACAGAGTGCCACCATACAGAGCAGTAGCACAGAGTGCCACCATACAGAGCAGTAGCACAGAGTGCCACCATACAGAGCAGTAGTACAGAGTGCCACCATACAGAGCAGTAGCACAGAGTGCCACCATACAGAGCAGTAGCACAGAGTGCCACCATACAGAGCAGTAGCACAGAGTGCCACCATACAGAGCAGTAGCACAGAGTGCCACCATACAGAGCAGTAGCACATGTTGCCACACAGTGCCTTCTTGCTAAACAAGTAGCACAGGGTGCCACCATGCAAAGCAGTAGCAGAGGGTACCACCATGCATAGCGTCTGGAGCTTAGGTAAATGAATACAATTCTTGAGATGGTTGACTCAGTGTTAAAAGAGCTCCTAATGAAATTCAAGAGGACAATCTACATGTACAATAAAGGCATCCGTATTTTATCTATCACCTGTTTATAAATGTCCTGACACATCATTTGATGGATATCTTATAGGTTTATAAAGGTTGCAAAGTATTTTGAAATTATGTTCGACGACTCACACTGACCAGCTGTTGGTCACTCTCATTTTTCTATGATGAGTTATCTGAAGTCAGGCCCGTAGCCAGAGGAGGGCTGGGGGGGGGGGCTGAGCCCCCACCCCCGTTCATGACCTGAGTCCCCCCCCCCCGTGTATGATTTGAGCTTTTTGACAAAATTTAAATAATAACGGCTATAAAACATCAATCATTTTGTTCAATAAATCAATAATAATAAAAACTTGAAAGTTTATATTTTGGCAATCATTCAGGCTATTTTACTTACATATATAGCTTTTCTAATTTTTGGGCATAAAAGATTGAATCTACTTGAAGTTCACTTCTGGGTATTTTGGGCAGCATTGGCATTTGGGGCTTCAACAGCCGTGTGTGAGAACAGTTTCTCAAAACTCACACGAATGCTCACCCCATATCGCAGATCAATGTTACAAAAGCGTCTAAGCAATCTTTTCCTGCTTGCATTTGAAAAAGATTTAACAGACAATCTGAATGCTGAAGCATTTTTAGGTAAATTCAGTGCTAAACCACGACGTTTGCAAATTTGAAACGTATAATAATATAAGTTCGCAACCAGTGCCGACGAGTGGGGGGGGGGGCTAAAGCCCAGGGGCCAGGCGAGTTTTAGGGGCCCGGACTGAGCTGGCCAATCAACTTTTTAAAATATAAATATCAGCACGGAGGCCCGTGTCACCCCTGCCCAGGGGCCCGAAATTTCTGTCGATGAGCCTGTTCGCAACCTTGTAATAGTTTTATATATTGATATCTTCTGAGGACAACTAGCAACTTAAATAAGTTAATAAAATAAGATTGACTTCTGACTTCATTTTTATACATATGTACAGTGCTCGATTTAAGAAAAAACCAGTGCCGGGGATGAACAAAATTTTCTGCAGAGCCGGGGATAAATGTCATCCCCGGCGGGGATGAAAAAAGCTAAACCATAGCCGGGGATGTCAATTCTCAGTGCCGGGAATATCCGCGGCATCCCCAGCGGCGACGAGATGCCAACAACTTCTTTGAGGAACTCTAATTTACAAACCACGGGCCAACAAGTAATTAAATTATTTTCAGAGACAAAACCAACAAAAATATACAAAAAAATTGGGGAAAACATATGTCTCAATTAACATAGTTCACGTTGGTTCAAACAAATTTGAAGCTGCACATTAATAGAACAAGTAATGAATTTATTTTTAACAAAAAATGCAAATTTGTCATTTATTATCTGTTAGTTGAAATCAAATATTCCATTACTCATAATTATTTCAATTATTTAAACAAATTATGACGTTGTTCCATAACTAATTCTTTTGTTGGTTTGCCAGAAGGTACATCGCTGGCAGAAAGCCTTCCGTCTTTTAACCTCATTGTGACATACAACTTTACATCGAAATATTGAAGTGGTGGACCATTAATTTTAATAAACAGCAAGTGTTTGATGTTTCGACATCTAAGGAATTATGACGTAAACAAACAGTTACCATCACTTGGTACATCGACAATGATACAGCCTCGCTCTTCAACTATTTTTGTCAGATTTGTGTACAGGGGCGCCGAGAGCCAACACGGGCCCCAGGGCATGACATCATTGCGGGCCCCTTAATAAACAATACGTCGTGAAAAAATTGACATGGTCGGGGCGGCCGGGCCCTCTTACAGATGCGGGCCCCCTGGCAATGACCCCCCTGCCCCCCCTCTCGGCATGCCTGACTGAATCCCCTACATTGTGAAAAAATGTCATATTAGAGGGGGGCATTTGCCCCCCCCCCTTAGATTTAAAAAAAATGTCATAAAGTTGTTATTTGCCCCCCCCCCCCCGGAAAATTTTTGCCCCCCCCCTAAAAAATTTCTAGCGACGCCCATGGTTATGGGAGTCATTGTCTTATCAAGTACTTGCTTTTCCCACTTAACTTTGTGTGTGTGTGTGTGTGTGTGTGTGTGTGTGTTCACGCAAGTGGTGCTTTGCCAAGAGTAAACAAGATTAGTTCATTGTGTTTTTATGAAATTGTAAAAGCTTAATTATAATTCAAAGTTGAATAAAGCTGTTTAAAATATTATTAAAAATCTTTGTGTATATATATATAGTTAAGCTCTGTGCGTGTATCTACTATTATAAATTATTTATTGAGCAAATAATTTGGCTTACAGAAATCCAAACTACGAAACACGTAGTAAAACTACACACCTAAAAGAAATGCACAATTTAAAAATCAGAATTAACATTAAATTTGTTGAAAAATGATTTCCGGAATTCCCAGAAAATATTTGTAGACAGGTGTTCACTTCAGTAACATCAGGCGTTTCATCTGTCATGCTGACCGAAATGTTAACACATAGTAAGTGTACTGGAATTAAAGTGGAAGAATTCACGAAGTTTTTACCGAGGATATTGGCACACATTGGAATATTTTTAGAATTGGGAAAATTGATTTGATCGAAGTTGACGCCGTATGATTCTTTCGTGTTCATCTGTTGAAGAGTTAATTTATCCATAACTTCACCTTTCGATTTTGATCGATAAGATCTCAGAACTTTGAAGAGTCGGGCGAGATTTTCGTAGTGGACTCTGGCTAAGAGAAACTCCTCAATCGACACAGAGTATTGGTTCCAGTACAGCATAAGCTGTGAGACGTACATGATCTTATACAGTCGTCTGTCAAACAGTTCGCTTGAAGTATTCCATCGGTCTATGACGTCATAACCAGCGTATTTACTGAAAGTCAGTCCAGACCTCATGTCCGTAACCGGTATTCGGCCAAATAGTTTACTGACGGCGCCGCGACCGTCTAATATATCTTTAAATTTTAATACAAACTCCGTGTGTTGGTCACGGCGTAGTAAGTATTCTAGGTCAGTGTCTTGGTCACGAGGGCAGCCTGATACTAACAAGTATCCTGTGGGAGAACATTCCTGTAGTAAATGTAAAGTTTGCTCAAATCTTGTGAGGGATTCGTTGAATATCCCTGGGCAGACCTGTTTTAAATCTTCGCAGCAGTTTCTTAAATTTCTGCACCGGACATCACAGGAGCATTTGGGTTCCGTCCTGTTCGTCTCACATCTCTCCTGGCATTTTGAATTGAGATCAGTTTTAGACATATCGCGTGCAGTGCTTTCTGGAGATTTAGCCATGGATAGAATGCTGTTACCGTCGTGGCACCTTATGAGTTGCGCAATCATCAGAATTGTTTTAATCACGCTGCCACTATACAACATTTCAATTTTGAAATAAAGAGAATGAATGTGATGTCTATTGTAGAACAATGTACAATAGGCGATGTGATGATGGCACGATCTTTTATTACCAGAGTTGGCAAGTTATATTTTTGCCAAGATTGCTCCGACATATGTGAGTCTGCGTCTGTAATGTTAAACGTGATTAAAATTTTAGAAATGGATTGATTTCACTTGGGACCAAGAAAGTAAACTTTATAGTTAAATCATATTACTGTTATTAACTATGGGTTTAAATTCCCATGAGACGTAATTCTTTAAAAAAAATGTATACCGAATAGGAATGTTTAATATTATCTCAATTTAAAAAAAAATGATGTGATGCCTTGGAGATGTTCTATTTTCTAGCTTTCTTAAGCAGCAGACGTTTTAATAACGCGTTACTGACAAATCTATCTATCTATCTATCTATCTATCTATCTATCTATCTATCTGTCTGTCTGTCTGTCTGTCTGTCTGTCTATCTATCTATCGAGGAGGTGGGGGGGGGGCTTTGTCAGTGCTGGTTTTTTGTCCATCTAACAGGTAATTACTAATTGTACCTTAAGAAACAAAACCTAAATTTGGCACCTGTGGGTAACATTAAAGTGGTCAAAATATGTTCCATTGTCTGTCAGGGCTAGCGTATGGTACCGCTATAAACAAAAAAAAAATCATGACGATCGGACTATAAATAATTAAATTCTACATGGCTCCCTTTTGAAATGTGAATATGGCGGCCGACTAAATAGGTACATACACCATGGTGTCTGTTACCGCGTGGATGCAGAGTACGGATGGTCGTGCGGTAAAGCGCTCGGTTGTCGACCTGAAGTCCCTGGTTCGATGCTCCGGTGAGGACCATTTAGATATTTCCGGCCATGGTTAAAATCTCCGTTATATCTCCCGCCTGTGCCTCCATGGTCATTGCGCTATTGGCTATGGTGGGTATGAAAAAAAATTGCACCTTAAAAACCGTCCCATAAGCGGTTTACAGGATCTAAAAGATCTCATCCCATCCCTACACACAGTAGTTCATACATCGTTGTCTGTGAGCCTAACAAATTTAGGGCAGACGGGACCACACGTAAGAAAGTTCAGTATAGCGGTCAGTGTTGAGTCGGTCAGTGTTGAGCCGGTCAGTTAGTGAGTGTTTTGCCTTTAATCAGTAAAGATGTAAGAGCTAAATGTCATTTTTAATGCGACATCTTATGTCAATATTTATGTACGAAATGTCCACAGCTACAGCATACCATTTTTGTGTTGGTCGTCATTTTTTTATAAAATGATAGAGGACATTTTTGACGGCGTTGGATATTTTGTCAAGATCAAGCAACCTTTTATACCTTACTAGGCCCACGGGCTGAAGTTCGCCCATGTCTGGGGTTAAATCTATGAATTATGAACATTTAATATTTAACCATGAATATCTGTTGCAACATTTTTATGTCAATATATTTAATTCCCAGACACAAACGTGACGTCAATGAGTTAGTTAATTAGATTGATGAAATATGACCTGATTTACAAACAAGACGGTAATTACAATGTCGTCCCATGTTCGATATCAATCACAGGATATAACTACCCGATGTATAAAACGTAATTAGAAGTTTGTATCAAAAGGAACGAAATTCTGAAAATAAACAGAACATAATGTTTGTCACGATTTCTATGTGTTCTTGTAGTGACCATTAAACAGAAGTTTGTAGGATTTGAATCACTAAACGGATTTTTTTGTAAAATCCAAAACAACTTTATGTTTAATAGTACCATGATTATAATCATTCTTATGCTCATTCCATTTTCAAGTTTATCCATGAATAATGAGCAGTCAGAAAGTGACTGTAAGGAGAGATGCGAAGCACAGATATGACATTAAAGAAAAATGGAACCATTCAGATATAGTGTTTGATAACCGACAGAAAAGAATTTTCTACGTCACAAAGTTTTATTTGTTCTCAGATGATCCAGTCTTAAGCATGGACGACTATCAGTTTGCCAAAGTCTTTTACTAAAATTTCGCAAGGCTTATTAAAGTTCTGATATCACTTGGACAACATATGAACAGAAACATTATTTTCAAATCGTCCTATATTTCAACGCTAAAACAAATGGATAGTGTAGATGATGAGGACACATCCATCTATTTTCAAGAATATTTTAACTCTGCTCCAACTGCCGAAGGCACAAATATAATTCCATTATGTGCCAATATTGTTAATGCAAGAGAAGATGAATTATCTATAATATTAAGGTGTGTTCAATATCCAAACAGCAACACACTATAAGAGAGGGCAACAAATGTCTGCCTTTATTGAAAGGGAACAGTGGACATTTAGGCTCGCAAACATTGATGTTAAATATCATCTTTGTGTGTGTGTGTATGTTTGTGTGTGGAACTAGTGGTACAATATTTAATGGGATTTGTTAGCGTAGAGTGAGAGGATGTATTGATCATATTAATTAAAAGAAGATATATCATAATTTTATATTTATATATGACCATGAGGGTGGGGGGGGTGCAAGGGTCGGTTGAGCCTCAATCGGCTACTCTGTTGGTATAGATGAATGAACTCATCGTCTGCTTTCAACTTCTGCTCGGTGTCAAACAATTTGATGTACTGTCTCGATTTTTGCATTTATGTACACTGAAATGAATAGGGAGCGACCGATATGTCTTTTTACCGATAGTCCGATACCGATATTTTCCCCCAGCATTTTTACCTATACCGATACCGATATTTTATTTTTAGGGGCTGTCCATTATTTATGTCAACAAATTTTTGGCGATTTTTACCTCCCCCCCCCTTGTCAACAACTTGTCAAACTTCCAGAGACCCCCCCCCTATAAAATTACGTCAACATTTGATTACCCCCCCCCCCCTAAAAAGGTGGCTTCCAAAATGTTTATGTGGCAAAATTAGTAGGAATATAGTTAGTTTAATTAAAATACTGAATGTTAAGCGAGTGTGTAACACAGAACTACAAACGCTGCTTAATTTTCCTATTTATTAAGTAATTATATTAAATTTAAAAAAGTAACATTGTTGACGTCAACTTTTCTTGACCTCCCTCCCCTCCCCCTTGTCAACAATTGTCAAAAATTTTCTGACCCCCCCCCCTCCCCCCTATTTTGTTGACGTAATTAATGGACAGACCCTTAAGCAACAACAATGCCATTTGCCAAACACGTTTTCTCTCGTGTTAATACAGATAATGACGTATGTCAACCCATGCTTACCCCTTCCCTGTCACGCCCACACGTAAGTCTTGTTTCCCCCCTCCCCCCAACTTCCCATCCCAACAAAAAATACGCACAGATGTTCACTAATTGTATCATTCAAGGTCATACATAAGAATTAAGAAATGCCAATCCTATTGTTTCAAGGTCGTATCTCTGATGTATACGTGACAATTTCTGTGTACGGGTTTTTTTTTTCCTTTTTTTTTTAAATCTTGTCTGATCTGGTTATAGAATTGGGTTATTTACTGATTTTCTTTTCTGCAACTCTGTTGTGGAAAAAAAAAACAATGTATCGGCAGTCAAAAAACGGCCGGTCCGACAGTTAACCCATAGTGCCAATATCGGTTCGACTATCGGTCGCTCCCTACAACAATCGGCCGATCCGATATTAACCGATAGTGCCAATATCGGTCCGATACCGATAGCGATCCGATTATCGGTCGCTCCCTAGAAATGAATACATTCCTTAATTAACTTATACAATAAATTACCAAAATCGTTAGTAAGTAAATTACAAATTTCCTTAGCCCTATCGGGCCATCGGGGAAGGTGAAGTATGAAACTGTTTCTGTAACCTCGGCATATGAAGGGATTGTGTGGAACTTATCTGTTTCTGTAACCTCGGCATATGAAGGGATTGTGTGGAACTTATCTGTTTCTGTAACCTCGGCATATGAAGGGATTGTTTGGAACTTATCTGTTTCTGTAACCTCGGCATATGAAGGGATTGTGTGGAACTTATCTGTTTCTGTAACCTCGGCATATGAAGGGATTGTGTGGAACTTATCTGTTTCTGTAACCTAGGCATATGAAGGGATTGTGTGGAACTTATCTGTTTCTGTAACCTCGGCATATGAAGGGATTGTGTGGAACTTATCTGTGTCTGTTACCTAGGCAAATCTGTTGGTACATTGACAAGCTTTAACCTGGTCCTGGTTCTCACTGAGGTTCGAACCCTGGACTCTCAGATCGACTGTCTACGCTCTGAACTTCTTGGCTATCTGCCCCTACAATAATTTGTTAAGACCAGAAAATTTTAAAAAATACTTCGACCTATTTACATTTTTCTTGTTAATTAAAAACAACAACAATTTAAATTTCCCTCCATCAATGTTATTTTGCTTATATACTTCGTTATCATCCACACTTTACTTACAGCTTTTGTATGTACATTAATATTATTTTTATTGTCTATTGTGTAGTGATTAAAATATTGTTACAACTCTTAAATTCTGTTTATAAAATCAAAACAACACACAGGCCGGCGTGGGTTCCAAGAGTTTACTATTCTTTTAACATTGACAACGACAACAATATCACGGCCATCTTCTTGCCGGCTTCTATGTCACTGTCTCTACTGCGTCATCGCGTTCATCTCTAGACTGTACGGTAGGGTGATAACTATTTTCATTATTTTTCGTAACGAAACTGAAACCCCTCACATTCGAGGAACAATTATATGTAGATGACAGTAGCAACATTAATTTTTTTTTAAATTGAAAAAAGTTCCCCCTATTTTTAATTTTTCGTTCACATATCGCGCAGTTTGAACTCGCCCCAGCTTGGGGTGAGTTCACAATATATAACTATTTCATTATTGTTATAACTTCTTTTATTTTCTGTTTCAGGTGCAAATATATAATATATATTCTGGAATATTTTAGAACATTGTGGAATATTTTTGAATATTTTGGATAAACTATCTCGTTTTCAGTGCAAGATTGCAAGTCTTACTGTCAGGATAGTGAAAGTAGATAGACATGGATAGATAGAAAGACATATTGTTAGACAGATAGACAGATAGGCTAAACAATCTCACACGGATGCCTACAAACCGTCAAATTCTTGGAAACTTCACTTTTCTGTTCAATAGCCAGAAACGGCGACTGGATCGAATCAAAATTATGATTACGGATATAGAATTGCTTTGGAGGGAAATTCTAGACTTTCCACTATTATCCAGCGCACTCATCAGAAAGAAACTCAATTGCCTGATTGATTTATATGACAAAAACAAAAAGAACCCGTCTGATAAATTTACTACAACACTTTCTCAGTTATTTGATGTCACCAACGTTAATGGAGAATGGAAAAGCACGGAGGATAAAGAACTCTACCAGAGGCAAGTTAAGAGTGTAGGAAAGATTGGTTATTCAATGGTCAAACAAGCCCCTTTGGAATCAATCCACCCAAGAAAACGAATCCGACTATCAAAAACCCAATCACAAGCCAGCTCTTCTCAATCGCAACCTATACAAACACATACAACTGTCTCAGAATCTTCGGATTCTGAAACCTCTGCTTCTTCACCCGACTTGCCAACCTATTCTACCACGTCATCTTCTCCTGAATGCAAACCGAAATACCAAAGAGCAAGCACTACAACAGCGGGTTTGCTAGTACTGCAAAACAACATTTCTACACATAAAGCATATGATGTTCTTGCAACCATTGCTGAACAGGGTCACGATGTGCCAGTTCCAAGTCAGGCGGGTGTCTGGAAACGAGTAATCTCTGTAGGACGTAAAATGAAAACCAAAATTGTTCAAAAACTTCAAAGCAAAGAACTCTATTGTCTCCAGTTTGATGGTAAAAGAGTTCAAGGGAAGAGTATCAAGTAGTTCTGCTGAAAAATATGACAACCGAAATCAAACTTGGTATTATTAAATGTGAGAGTGGTTCTGCCGCGGCCATTCACAAGGAACTACATCAGCTACTTGATGAATATGATGCTTGGAAAAATATTGGCATGATAATATGCGACACGACCGCAGTAAATACTGGTCGTTTGCATGGGATTGTAAAGCTCATACAGGATGATGTCTTGAGCAAGGGCTTTCAGAAGCCACAATATATTGGGTGTCAGCACCATGTACTCGACCTCCTTTTGAAACATGTCATGAATTTTTTTTATCCAAGAGCCAACGAGCAAACCAAAACTCAACTATTCCTTCATTGACCAATTAACACAAAACTATGTCAGTCTTCAGGCTGATTACCGCCTCGTTGCGACAGATGATGTTAGCACAGACGAGAACCCTGGATGGCGAGATGATTTCAAGTTCTTATATGAATTATGTCAGGCATATCGTCATTACAAAACAACTTCACGTTGGCCTCGCATCAACTGGAAGAAACTAGCAAATTTACACCAGGCAAGATGGAACTCACGTGCGATATATACTGTTATATCATTTTTTCTGATACCAGAGTGGCGCAACATCCTCACTCCTGCCTGCAACTTCATCTGCTACGAATGGGCAAATGCTTGGTTCCATTCTCAACACTATAATGAAGCGTCCTTCAATGAACTGTTTACCTCACTCATCAGGATAAAATGCAAGAAGGCAATTAAGTGTTTAAAGACCCATTGGTCAGTCGAAAAGTCATTAATTGACATTCCCAGATCTAACCAAATTGCTGAACGTGCTGTGAAACTGATGGAGGAACTTCATGCAAAATCGAGAAAATTTCAATTTTTGAATCTGAAGTTCATAGGAAAAAATATGTTTTAAACATTTCTTGTACATTCTGTACATATTACTAACTGATCTGTATCTTATTTGTTAATAAAAGTTGATTAGTTATTATTATTACTCTTTTGAGTTAAGCTAAAAAAAATAATGTCCTTTTTTTTGAAAAAAGAAATATTTTTCCACTTTTTTCTTCCGAAAAAGGGGGAGGAGGGGGAACTTTTTTTAAAAAAATCAAAAATGCAATTGATATTCTTAAATTACACATAAAAGTTCCTCGATTGCAAGTGGTTTCATAAAAATATTTTTTTTGTTATCACCCTACTGTACGGTGCGCACCGAGAGGGTCGTAACAATATGTATCGCAGTTTTATGTATATTTGTCATTAAAGATTTTAGTCAAAAAAAGTACACATGTTAAAAATGTTACAAAGTCTTAAAGATGAAGTGTTGAGTTCATCTGTTTTATAATTTCGGCGAATGAAGGGATTGTGTGGTTAGCGCATGCATCTAGGACTCTCAGGTCGACAGACGAGTATCTACACCACTCGGCCTTCTTACAGCATTTTCATTTTATTTGCTTTAGCATACAAATTGAAAAGAAAGAGTGTGGAAAATCTGGACATAATGTACATGGCTACTTCTTAGAAATATAGATCTTTGTTGCCCATTTCACGGACATAATGTACATGGCTACTTCTTAGAAATATAGATCTTCGTTGCCCATTTCACGGACATAATTTACATGGCTACTTCTTAGAAATATAGATCTTCGTTACCCATTTCACGGACATAATGAAATGGTTGAAAGTACATTAAAATGAACGCATTAAAAGTTATTAAGGTTCTAACTTTGGATTAAAAAAACACACAAAACAAACATCAGTATACGTTGATTACAATTACACGGGGGACTTTTGGTTCAGTTCCCGGTCATTACAATAGCACAATATCGGTATTAGTATCAGTTTTTTTGTGATTATAATAGTTTCAGACTTTAGGATTAGTACCCGGTCATTACAATAGCACAAGATCGGTATTAGTATCAGTTTTTTTTTGTGATTATAATAGTTTCAGACTTTAGGATTAGTACCCGGTCATTACAATAGCACAAGATCGGTATTGGTATCAGTTTTTTGTGATTATAATAGTTTCAGACTTTAGGATTAGCACCCGGTCATTACAAAACACGAGACGTAAAGGTCAGTTCCTGGTCATTACAACACATGAAACTTAAAGGTCAGTTCCCGGTCATTATAATAACTGAAGTACAGTGTTAAGTCAAGGTTTAGGTCCAGAAAAAAAAACTCCATGAAACAGGTGCTGGGTAGCCATTTAAAACAGGGTGTGGACTTGGTGAACTTTCACCCCAGGACCTGAAAAAAATCCAAAAGGTTCTCATTGAGGTTCAAACTTGGGACGCCAGCGTTCAACACTCAAGCGCTCTGCACTGCACCTGTACCTGTTTGATTTATATTGGAGTATAAAATTGACGCATTTACTGAATGCGAAAAAAAAAAAACTTTTGAAGAGAAATATTAACGATCGAGAGTTTATGGTGATAATTTAGAACAATATCACCTCTACCCCCCCCCCCCCCCGCCGTATTGAAAGTCAGTCTATTGGACACCGTTCTAGCCCACTCCATTCACTTGTACCACTGCCTTACCTAAAACTTCTTGGCAGGGCCGTCCCTGCGAACTGCGGGGCTCAATTTAACAGATGATAGCAAGGCCCCTCTTTCATTGTTTTTTTTTTTTAAATAACAACTATTACAACTAATGTTAAATGTAAATTGCGTAATTTTTGCCAGGTGCGGGGCCTAATTTGGAGCCATGGGTCATCAAATCGGCCCAAGGCCGGACCTGCTTCTTGGTACTTACTTTGTACATGCTTGATTATTTTTCTCAATAAATGTGTTTAACTACATACAAAATGCTAGAAATAAAATTTTAAAAAATAATGCAACTTAAGTCAATTTGTAGTTGTAACAGTTTGCTACCTTATTTCTTTCTCGTATTACCTAACCTGTCCTAGTATATAAGATCAGAACCTAAAATGTAACTTATTCATCAACATTTTATATCTGAAACTTCGTTTTCCGCTTGTTTATATTAAGAGAAGTTATGTTGTTTTTGCTCAATCCCCAGTTACAATTATACATTTCTTTTTCATAGTCTGTTGTTATCCCCCCTTCACAATATCATTTCCCTCCCATTTTCCTCCTATTTCCCTCCCTTTTCCCCTTTAAGGCCTTATTAATATCTGTGTCAGTCTATGGGCTACACCAAAAATCGTTTATCATAGTTTCTAATGCCGTACACGTGACCACTGCAATCCTCCTCGCCAAAGAGTTTACAAACAATCAACAATTTTTGGTAATGTTTACATTAAAAGAGGAATTGCAGAAAGATATTATGGCATCCTGCTTCTTGGTACTTAGTTTGTACATGCTTTATTATTTTTTTTAATAAATGTGTTTAAGTACATAAAAAAATGCTAAAATAACATTTTAAAAAATTCAACATAAGTCATTTTGTAGTTTTTACAGTTAGCTAGCTACCTTATTTCTTACTCGGGCCAGGACAATGTTGTGACTGGTAGCATGTCATGAAGCCCACGGGCCGTATCACCTAGCCTGTCCTAATATATTAAGTCAAAAGATAAAATCTAACTTAGGCATCAACATTTTATTACTTAAACTTCGTTTTCCGCTTGTTTATAATGTATATAATATGACAGGTTATGTTGTTTGTACTCATTCCTCAGTTATAATTATAAATATCTTTTTCTAATTATGTTGTTAAAAATGTTATCCCCCCCCCCCTTCACAATATCATTTCCCTCCCGTTTCCCCTTTAAGGCCTTGTTAATATCTTTGTCAATCCATGGGCTACACCAAAGATCGTTTATCATAGTTTATAATGCCGAAAATGTGACCACTGCAATTCTCCTCTCCAAGAAACTGACACGCTTGCAAAAAATCAACATTTATTTAGTAATGGTTGTATTAAAAGTGGAATTGCAGAATGATATTATGGCATCCCAAGTTAAACATTGATTTATTATGTTGTTATTGTTTAGTTTTCTTATTTTGCAATATTTAACGTTATTTTTAATATTGTACGTGTACATGTTATCAACAAAAAGGCAAGTGAAATTCTTTAAACAATATACATTTTAAGAAAATATAAGACAACACATTTAAAGAATTTCGTTATTACACCATGTTCACCATTTATGCTTCATCGATTATAATTTATGTTTGGCTAACAATCCATTCTCGTTATGAGGGGAAATGAAGTTACTGTGCCAGCCCATCCTCCCTTTAATTAAATTAAAAGGTAAAGTTAATAAAAAAAACAAATGGTTTTCAATTTTTCGCCATTTAATAAATAGTTATATTCTTTCAATGGACAATATGACCAAAAACTCCAATTAAGATAATACGCAACAAAAAATTAATTGTTGAGCAATGATCCAAAAAGTACCCGGAGACTAATTGTAGGCAGGCGTTTTCTTCAGTGGTAATAGGTGTTACTTCTGTTTCATTGAACAATAGTTTAACACACTGCAACTGGTCGAGACTATTGTCAGTAAAATTATTGTCTCCATCTGAAAAAACATGACAACAAAAAGGAATCATGTGGTACCCTTCGGGAATCTTAGTAAATTTTTTAATTGAGTTTGAAAGCATGTACAAAGCTGATGCTTCTTTAGAAACAATATGTTTCAGGGTTAATATATCAGATTTATACGGGTTTTCAGAATTCTTTTGAAAAAGATATGACTTAAGAACTTTGAAAAGTCTGTCGAAATGTTCGAATTGGTTCGTAAAAAGTAAGTCTTGTACTCTCACTATTTCATTATCCCAATACAGCAGAACCTCTGTGACGTACAATGTTCGAAACTGTCGTCTGTCAAACACCGTTTGTGTTTTTGACGGTTGCACTCTAACGTCGTACCCAGCGATTCTACTGAGAAAACATTGAAAGTAGCCAGGTAAGTATTGCAAACGCGTTCTGCTCATGGGAATTACATCGCTGGGTACAGCCAGCAGCAATACATTCCTAGATTTACATCGATTCTCTGAGAGCTGAATAAAGCCCGAATCGCAGCCTTTTATAGAACAGATAGAGTTATCTGTCGTCTCATCTTTTATAATCTCACATTCAATGTCAGTCCATAGTGGTCGTTTAGGACCGTCATAGTTTGGGTGACGTCGAAACTTAAAGCGTCTATTTTCAAACGATGCAACAATAGGCAACCAAGGTTTCCTCCTATTGAATTTTAACTTTGCAGAATCCTGTGCTAAAACGTTGTTCGTTGCTTGACAAACATCGCAATGAGACTGTATTTCACTGAATATATCAATCCCCTGGTTTAATGTGTGAGTCGTCAAAACAACAGCTTTATTTGGCCGTGCTGTTGCATTCTGAGTAAAACATTTAGTATTTATTTGGGATTTTTCCAGTTCTACTGGTGGAAGTACTACATATGTCAGTTGCGAGAACTCATCAAAAGACAGTTCTCCTTCATGCCCAAGGTTAAAAAAATCAACGTACACCTCCCAGAACGAGACAGTTTTACTTAATATTGTGTTACACTGATACACACTGATATTTTTGTATGTGAAACCAGACCCTAATTCTGTGACTGGTATTTGACGAAACAGCTGACCAACTGCTCCAACCCCGTCAATAATATCTTGATAATTCAAAATAAATTCTTCGTATAAATAACTTTCTATTGAAGATTCTATATCACTTTCTGTTAGTTTTGGACAGTCAGATACTAACAAGTAGCCATACGGTGAACATTCCTGTAGTAACTGTAAGGTTTGTGCAATTCTCGTCAAGGATTCATCGAAAATCTCGGGAAATGCCTGCAGTAAATCTTCGCAACAATTTCTGAAGAAGGTGCACCTTGCATCACACGAGCACTCTGTTTGAAGTATTTCGGTCCTTAACCTCTGCCTACAATTCGAAATCAAATCACTTTTAGAAACATTGGATTGAACACCTGTTTGTGAATGATCGCCCACATGAGAAGAATAGGCCGCGGAATAATTACACAGCTGTGCCGATAAAAAAATACAACACAAAGTGTAGCAACGAAACAAAACATTCGCCTTGTAGAAAGTCATGATGTCTCAGCCGACCACGACAAATGTCAGCTATACATTTACCAGATTTCGCTCTGTTTTTATTTGTACGCAATTTATCAGGTTTTTTTTATTGTAAGTATAATTTCGACATTTAATTGTTATCTCGGTGTAGCAAATGTGTTGAGTATTAGAAGCCAAGAATGGTTATAAAAAAAATCCATCCTTAATAATTGATAAGGGATTTGGTGCGCGTACAGTTACAGACAAATCTAATTATTAAATAAATTGATAATGACGGGAGGGCAGCATATTTATTATTATTATTATTATTATTATTATTATTACGAAGTGAAAGTTGAGATCAAAAGTCATATGAAAAATAAATAAAAGCTAAATAATTCTGACTCAGATTTCTCTTGAGAGTTAATAAACAAAATTGCTGTTATTATTGGGGAAATATTTACTGGCGTTTTTTTAGGGTTAATTGGGTTACGGCGAAGATGATTTCTTTCATTGTTGTTTTTAAAAGGGCAGTGGCGTCACTAGAGGGTTGCGGGTGACATTAACATAGGAGTGACACCAAAATGAACAGTTCTAAACTTCATAGCAGAAATGGGTCGGTCTAGTCGGGTTTTATAACCGATCGTCGTTAAAAACATGAGCAGGATGCCACCGGATGCCACCATGCAGAGCAGTAACAAAGGTTGCCACACATGCAGAGCAGTAGAGCAGGGTGCCACACAAGCAGAGCAGTAGAGCAGGGTGCCACATGCATGCAGAGCAGTAGAGCAGGGTGCCACACTTGCAGAGCAGTAGAGAAGGATGCCACCATGCAGAGCAGTAGAGCAGGGTGCCGCCATGCAGAGCAGTAGAACATGGTGCCACACATGCAGAGCAGTAGAGCAGGGTCCAACACATGCCGGGCAGTAGAGCAGGGTGCCACCATGCAGAGCAGTAGAGCAGGATTCCACAGAAGCAGAGCAGTAGAGCAGGATTCCACAGAAGCAGAGCAGTAGAGCAGGGTGCCACACTTGCAGAGCAGTAGATCATGGTGCCACCATGCAGAGCAGTGGAGAAGGGTGCCGCACATGCAGAGCAGAAGAGCAGGGTGCCACACATAAAGAGCAGTAGAGCAGGGTGCCACACTTGCAGAGCAGTAGAGCAGGGTGCCACACTTGCAGAGCAGTAGAGCAGGGTGCCACCATGCAGAGCAGTAGAGCAGGGTGCCACCATGCAGAGCAGTGGAGAAGGGTGCCGCACATGCAGAGCAGAAGAGCAGGGTGCCACACATAAAGAGCAGTAGAGCAGGGCGCCACCAAGCAGAGCAGTAGAGCAGGGTGCCACCATGCAGAGTAGAGAAGGTTACCGCACATGCAGAACAGAAGAACAGGGTGCCACACATGCAGAGCAGTAGAGCAGGGTGCCACCATGCAGTGCAGTAGAGCAGGGTGCCAACATGCAGACCAATTTTCAAAAATGAAAACAGTTTTGGCCCCCCCCCCCGGCCAAAGTTTTGCCCCACCCCCGTCAAAGATGTCTAGATCCGCCCCTGTACCCCAGGATCATTTCTTCGGCACCCCTCCCCCCTACCCCGAAAAAAATTTCTTCGCCCCCCCCCCCGAAAATTTCTTCGCCCCCCCCCCAATCCAATAATCCTGGCTACGGGCCTGACAATATTTCTAGTTTGCATCTTTGTATAATTAATTACTTTTATGCCAACACTCAATTTAAATTTAAAGACTGATGAGGCTCTGCGTGTCGATTGCAGCACGCGTGCCATAGGTTCGCCTCCACCTGGCAAATTGAATACAAGTCTTGAAAGTTTGATGTGTTAAGACTACATGTACTATATTGTCCCGTGTATTTTTGATCCAAATTTTTGAGGTCTGTTTTTTTGTCTAAGGTTCCTAAACTTTTAATAACAAATTATTGCTACGGATATACTGTAAAACATGACTTACACACAGTAGTAGACGTAGTATGAAGATAATCTTTTCTGAGATTTGACTCCTTGAAATACAGTTGTTTGTTTGTAAAAGACAATTTTGTTTGGGTTAACTTTTTTTGCAAGACGGCTCTTTAGACATCTTAATTTAAAATTATAAAATAAAAAATTTACTTTAAATCTTTGTCTGGATATTTATATAAAAAAAAATTTTTCGATCAATAACTTGCGCTTTACGACTTACGAGCGACGAATTAAAAGTAAGCATAAAATTAGACCCAAAGATCACAAAAAAATACTTTGAACTCTTACTGTACGTTTATTTCTATTGATTCGGTAGATAGAAACGCAGTACAAAATTATGACGTTAAACTTCAAAATTTACCAGTATTTAAGAAAAAGTCAGTGCTGGGGATGAAAAAAAAAATTCCGCAGAGCCGGGATAAATGTCATCCCCGGCAGGGATGACATTAGCTAAAGCAGAGCCGGGGATGACAGTCCTCAGTGCCAATATTTGATGTTTTGAAATTCATTGCTGAATGAAACTTCCTAGAATCTCTACCAATACACTCACTGAGCCTGCTGTTATTTCACACTATATGTGTATCTGTAGCTTCATGAGAGCGGAGCTCTTCAAAACTGATGAAACTGATAAAAAAACAAGCAATTTAAGTCTTTTCCGTTTCGAACAAAGGACATTTTAGAACATTTTCGTGTACGCAGATAAATAGAGAGGGAAGTAATCATGTTGAATAACTGTTACAAAAATAAATAATGATTAAGTCCCTTTGATTAGCTTTTATTATTTATATTTAAAATATAAGCAAAAACGGTACTTAAAACGCCCCCTTTTTCGGCCCTCAGAGGTCAGATCGCGAAATGGACTTTTGATGTACACTTGGCAGGCCAAGACCTACAAAATGATATATACATCACGGGTCTAGGATTTATGGTTCCTGATATATAGGGCGCTCTTTTGTTAATATAGCTTATATAGTAAAAACGGTACTTAAAACGCCCCCTTTTTCGGCCCTCAGAGGTCAGATCGCGAAATAGACTAAAGTGTTTTCTTGGCAGGCCAAGATCTACAAAATGATATATACATCATGGGTCTAGGACTTATGGTTGTTGAGATCTAGGGTGATGACGGACAGACAGACAGACAGACAGACAGACAAAAGGGGACAATAGAGCATTTTTTTTCGAAAATGCTCTAAAAAAATTACCAGCCGTTCACTATGGAAAAGTCAAGCCTTTCTGATTTTGCTGTTATCTATTGAAAGTGAAAATTTAAAATAAAGTTTATTGTCAAAATAAAAATATTTTGACTTTTCTTTGTTCCAGTTCTTAAATGTTTTCACGATAAATAATATTGTGTAATTTGATTTTTATCTTATATAATTAAAACTCATCAACTCTTGGACCACTTGGACAAATTTCACAAACATTTGGTCTAAGGTCTAGTAGAGGAAAATTCGAAATATGTTCCATTGTTCACAGTGGAAGTCTTGAGGAGCGGGGGATTTGGGGGGGGGGGTGTTGACAGCTGAATTTTCCGCACCGGGTGGCACCAACCATAGTGACGTCACTGGCTACAGTTAAAGACAATAATAATATTTGTTACCGTAAAGACAAGAATATTTGCTACTTGTAAAGATAATAATATTTGTTACAGGAATATCGTGGTATTATTTATTTTAGTGCGCCCTTCGGGGGGCTCAATATAATGACATTTAATATTACAGGATGATGGATGGGGACTTTAACAAAGGGTCCGAGGCCTATGACCCCATTGGCCAATCTATCATAACGGCTATGTCGCCATTCACAAAATTGTCGATGTAGTATTGACTATTGACAACAATATATGTTACAGGAAAAGAAAATAACACTTGTTACTTGTAAAGACAATAATATTTGTAACAGGTAAAGACAATAATATTTGTTACAAGAAAAGAAAATAATACTTGTTCCTTGTAAAGACAATAATATTTGTAACAGGTAAAGAAAAATAATTTGTTACAGGTAAAGACAATAATATTTGTTACAGGTAAAGACATTCTAGAAAGTAGAAAATAAATTTCAATAAGAAATGCACCGAGAAACAACAAAAACAATCTAATTTTCTATGAGTTATCCTTTTATTTTAGACAACCTTACATATTTAAAATAATTATTATTGTGATAATCTTTTAGCAAAATATTATGATTAAATGATTTTTGTTTTCCGACCTTTTTTTTCAGTGATATTAGCGCACAAAATCATCTTTGGACGCGGATAATATTTTATAATCTCAGTTTAGATCGATTTTTCACTTTCTAAATTTGTGCCAAATATATTTAGAAAAAAACATGAAAAAATATTGGAACTTGAAAAATTCGCAACTAGCTTGTTTCAGGGCTCTTACACAGTGTAATAGAATTATTGTCTGAATACTGGCTTTGGAACAAGAAATAGACAGAAGGAACCTGAAACTGACAGGAAGAACAAGATATTGACAGGAAGAACAAGATGTTGACTGTGCATCTTGAGAAGAAAGTGATTCTTGTAGATAAAAAAAAACTAGGCTGAGGAGTGACTAAGTTGGAACTTATTTAGCCTAAAAGTCTTACACGACTAAACAGTTGGGGAGATCGGAAGGGCCTCTGTATTTAAAGGGGCCCAAGACTTGATAGTAGTGTGAGACTTTGACATCATTTTTGATAAGGGCATCCAAATTTACCTTTGCCTAGATCATCAGATGTACCTTTGTCCAGAGCCCTAAATTATTTCTTTGTCTAAGGCTCCTAAATTTTTTCTTTGTCTAAGGCTCCTAAATTATTTCTTTGTCTAAGGCTCCTAAATTATTTCTTTGTCTAAGGTTCCTAAATTATTTCTTTGTCTAAGGCTCCTAAATTATTTCTTTGTCTAAGGCTCCTAAATTATTTCTTTGTCTAAGGCTCCTAAAGGCTCCTAAATTATTTCTTTGTCTAAGGTTCCTAAATTATTTCTTTGTCTAAGGCTCCTAAATTATTTCTTTGTCTAAGGCTCCTAAATTATTTCTTTGTCTAAGGCTCCTAAAGGCTCCTAAATTATTTCTTTGTCTAAGACATCTAAATTATTTCTTTGTCTAAGGTTCCTAAATTATTTCTTTGTCTAAGGCTCCTAAACTATTTCTTTGTCTAAGGCTCCTAAATTATTTCTTTGTCTAAGACATCTAAATTATTTCTTTGTCTAAGGTTCCTAAATTATTTCTTTGTCTAAGGCTCCTAAACTATTTCTTTGTCTAAGGCTCCTAAATTATTTCTTTGTCTAAGGCTCCTAAATTATTTCTTTGTCTAAGACATCTAAATTATTTCTTTGTCTAAGGCTCCTAAACTATTTCTTTGTCTAAGGCTCCTAAATTATTTCTTTGTCTAAGGCACCTAAATTATTTCTTTGTCTAGGCTCCTAAATTATTTCTTTGTCTAAGGCTCCTAAATTATTTCTTTGTCTAAGGCACCTAAATTATTTCTTTGTCTAAGGCACCTAAATTATTTCTTTGTCTAAGGCTCCTAAACTATTTCTTTGTCTAAGGCACCTAAATTATTTCTTTGTCTAAGACATCTAAATTATTTCTTTGTCTAAGGCTCCTAAATTATTTCTTTGTCTAAGGCTCCTAAATTATTTCTTTGTCTAAGGCTCCTAAATTATTTCTTTGTCTAAGGCTCCTAAATTATTTCTTTGTCTAAGGCTCCTAAATTATTTCTTTGTCTAAGGCTCCTAAATTATTTCTTTGTCTAAGGCTCCTAAATTATTTCTTTGTCTAAGGCTCCTAAATTATTTCTTTGTCTAAGGCTCCTAAATTATTTCTTTGTCTAAGGCTCCTAAATTATTTCTTTGTCTAAGGCTCCTAAATTATTTCTTTGTCTAAGGCTCCTAAATTATTTCTTTCTAAGGCTCCTAAATTATTTCTTTGTCTAAGGCTCCTAAATTATTTCTTTGTCTAAGGCTCCTAAATTATTTCTTTGTCTAAGGCTCCTAAATTATTTCTTTGTCTAAGGCTCCTAAAGGCTCCTAAATTATTTCTTTGTCTAAGGTTCCTAAATTATTTCTTTGTCTAAGGCTCCTAAATTATTTCTTTGTCTAAGGCTCCTAAATTATTTCTTTGTCTAAGGCTCCTAAAGGCTCCTAAATTATTTCTTTGTCTAAGACATCTAAATTATTTCTTTGTCTAGGTTCCTAAATTATTTCTTTGTCTAAGGCTCCTAAATTATTTCTTTGTCTAAGGCTCCTAAATTATTTCTTTGTCTAAGGCTCCTAAATTATTTCTTTGTCTAAGGCTCCTAAATTATTTCTTTGTCTAAGGCTCCTAAATTATTTCTTTGTCTAAGGCTCCTAAATTATTTCTTTGTCTAAGGCTCCTAAATTATTTCTTTGTCTAAGGCTCCTAAATTATTTCTTTGTCTAAGGCTCTAAATTATTTCTTTGTCTAAGGCTCCTAAACTATTTCTTTATCTAAGGCTCCTAAATTATTTCTTTGTCTAAGGCTCCTAAATTATTTCTTTGTCTAAGGCTCCTAAATTATTTCTTTGTCTAAGGCATCCTAAATTATTTCTTTGTCTAAGGCTCCTAAATTATTTCTTTGTCTAAGGCACCTAAATTATTTCTTTGTCTAAGGCATCCTAAACTATTTCTTTGTCTAAGGCTCCTAAATTATTTCTTTGTCTAAGGCTCCTAAATTATTTCTTTGTCTAAGGCTCCTAAATTATTTCTTTGTCTAAGGCTCCTAAATTATTTCTTTGTCTAAGGCTCCTAAATTATTTCTTTGTCTAAGGCTCCTAAATTATTTCTTTGTCTAAGGCTCCTAAATTATTTCTTTGTCTAAGGCTCCTAAATTATTTCTTTGTCTAAGGCTCTAAATTATTTCTTTGTCTAAGTTTCTAAATTATTTCTTTGTCTAAGGCTCCTAAATTATTTCTTTGTCTAAGGCTCCTAAATTATTTCTTTGTCTAAGGCTCCTAAATTATTTCTTTGTCTAAGGCTCCTAAATTATTTCTTTGTCTAAGGCTCCTAAATTATTTCTTTGTCTAAGGCTCCTAAATTATTTCTTTGTCTAAGGCTCCTAAATTATTTCTTTGTCTAAGGCTCCTAAATTATTTCTTTGTCTAAGGCTCCTAAATTATTTCTTTGTCTAAGGCTCCCTGAATTATTTCTTTGTCTAAGGTTCCTAAATTATTTCTTTGTCTAAGGCTCCTAAATTATTTCTTTGTCTAAGGCTCCTAAATTATTTTTTGTCTAAGGCTCTAAATTATTTCTTTGTCTAAGGCATCTAAATTATTTCTTTGTCTAAGGCTCCTAAATTATTTCTTTGTCTAAGGCTCCTAAACTATTTCTTTGTCTAAGGCTCCTAAATTATTTCTTTGTCTAAGACATCTAAATTATTTCTTTGTCTAAGGCTCCTAAATTATTTCTTTGTCTAAGGCTCCTAAATTATTTCTTTGTCTAAGGCTCCTAAATTATTTCTTTGTCTAAGACATCTAAATTATTTCTTTGTCTAAGGTTCCTAAATTATTTCTTTGTCTAAGGCTCCTAAATTATTTCTTTGTCTAAGGTTCCTAAATTATTTCTTTGTCTAAGGCTTCTAAATTATTTCTTTGTCTAAGGCTCCTAAATTATTTCTTTGTCTAAGGCTCCTAAATTATTTCTTTGTCTAAGGCTCCTAAAGGCTCCTAAATTATTTCTTTGTCTAAGGTTCCTAAATTATTTCTTTGTCTAAGGCTCCTAAATTATTTCTTTGTCTAAGGCTCCTAAATTATTTCTTTGTCTAAGGCTCCTAAAAGGCTCCTAAATTATTTCTTTGTCTAAGACATCTAAATTATTTCTTTGTCTAAGGCTCCTAAATTATTTCTTTGTCTAAGGCTCCTAAATTATTTCTTTGTCTAAGGCTCCCTAAATTATTTCTTTGTCTAAGGCTCCTAAATTATTTCTTTGTCTAAGGCTCCTAAATTATTTCTTTGTCTAAGGCTCCTAAATTATTTCTTTGTCTAAGGCTCCTAAATTATTTCTTTGTCTAAGGCTCCTAAATTATTTCTTTGTCTAAGGCTCCTAAACTATTTCTTTGTCTAAGGCTCCTAAATTATTTCTTTGTCTAAATTATTTCTTGCTAAGGTTCCTAAATTATTTCTTTGTCTAAGGCTCCTAAATTATTTCTTTGTCTAAGGTTCCTAAATTATTTCTTTGTCTAAGGCTCCTAAATTATTTCTTTGTCTAAGGCTCCTAAATTATTTCTTTGTCTAAGGCTCCTAAATTATTTCTTTGTCTAAGGTTCCTAAATTATTTCTTTGTCTAAGGCTCCTAAATTATTTCTTTGTCTAAGGCATCTAAATTATTTTTTTGTCTAAGGCTCCTAAATTATTTCTTTGTCTAAGACATCTAAATTATTTCTTTGTCTAAGGTTCCTAAATTATTTCTTTGTCTAAGGCTCCTAAACTATTTCTTTGTCTAAGGCTCCTAAATTATTTCTTTGTCTAAGACATCTAAATTATTTCTTTGTCTAAGGTTCCTAAATTATTTCTTTGTCTAAGGCTCCTAAACTATTTCTTTGTCTAAGGCTCCTAAATTATTTCTTTGTCTAAGGCTCCTAAATTATTTCTTTGTCTAAGGTTCCTAAATTATTTCTTTGTCTAAGGCTCCTAAACTATTTCTTTGTCTAAGGCTCCTAAATTATTTCTTTGTCTAAGGCTCCTAAATTATTTCTTTGTCTAAGACATCTAAATTATTTCTTTGTCTAAGGCTCCTAAACTATTTCTTTGTCTAAGGCTCCTAAATTATTTCTTTGTCTAAGGCACCTAAATTATTTCTTTGTCTAGGCTCCTAAATTATTTCTTTGTCTAAGGCTCCTAAATTATTTCTTTGTCTAAGGCACCTAAATTATTTCTTTGTCTAAGGCACCTAAATTATTTCTTTGTCTAAGGCTCCTAAACTATTTCTTTGTCTAAGGCACCTAAATTATTTCTTTGTCTAGGCTCCTAAATTATTTCTTTGTCTAAGGCTCCTAAATTATTTCTTTGTCTAAGGCTCCTAAATTATTTCTTTGTCTAAGGCTCCTAAATTATTTCTTTGTCTAAGGCTCCTAAATTATTTCTTTGTCTAAGGCTCCTAAATTATTTCTTTGTCTAAGGTTCCTAAATTATTTCTTTGTCTAAGGCTCCTAAATTATTTCTTTGTCTAAGGCTCCTAAATTATTTCTTTGTCTAAGGCTCCTAAATTATTTCTTTGTCTAAGGTTCCTAAATTATTTCTTTGTCTAAGGCTCCTAAATTATTTCTTTGTCTAAGGCTCCTAAATTATTTCTTTGTCTAAGGCACCTAAACTGTTTCTTTGTCTAGGCTCCTAAATTATTTCTTTGTCTAAGGCTCCTAAATTATTTCTTTGTCTAAGGCTCCTAAATTATTTCTTTGTCTAAGGCTCCTAAATTATTTCTTTGTCTAAGGCTCCTAAATTATTTCTTTGTCTAAGGTTCCTAAATTATTTCTTTGTCTAAGGCTCCTAAATTATTTCTTTGTCTAAGGCTCCTAAATTATTTCTTTGTCTAAGGCTCCTAAATTATTTCTTTGTCTAAGGCTCCTAAATTATTTCTTTGTCTAAGGTTCCTAAATTATTTCTTTGTCTAAGGCTCCTAAACTATTTCTTTGTCTAAGGCTCCTAAATTATTTCTTTGTCTAAGACATCTAAATTATTTTTTTGTCTAAGGCTCCTAAATTATTTCTTTGTCTAAGACATCTAAATTATTTCTTTGTCTAAGGTTCCTAAATTATTTCTTTGTCTAAGGCTCCTAAACTATTTCTTTGTCTAAGGCTCCTAAATTATTTCTTTGTCTAAGACATCTAAATTATTTCTTTGTCTAAGGCTCCTAAATTATTTCTTTGTCTAAGGCTCCTAAATTATTTCTTTGTCTAAGGCTCCTAAATTATTTCTTTGTCTAAGGCTCCTAAATTATTTCTTTGTCTAAGACATCTAAATTATTTCTTTGTCTAAGGTTCCTAAATTATTTCTTTGTCTAAGGCTCCTAAACTATTTCTTTGTCTAAGGCTCCTAAATTATTTCTTTGTCTAAGGTTCCTAAATTATTTCTTTGTCTAAGGCTCCTAAATTATTTCTTTGTCTAAGGCTCCTAAATTATTTCTTTGTCTAAGGCTCCTAAAGGCTCCTAAATTATTTCTTTGTCTAAGGTTCCTAAATTATTTCTTTGTCTAAGGCTCCTAAATTATTTCTTTGTCTAAGGCTCCTAAATTATTTCTTTGTCTAAGGCTCCTAAAGGCTTATTATTTCTTTGTCTAAGACATCTAAATTATTTCTTTGTCTAAGGTTCCTAAATTATTTCTTTGTCTAAGGCTCCTAAACTATTTCTTTGTCTAAGGCTCCTAAATTATTTCTTTGTCTAAGACATCTAAATTATTTCTTTGTCTAAGGTTCCTAAATTATTTCTTTGTCTAAGGCTCCTAAACTATTTCTTTGTCTAAGGCTCCTAAACTATTTCTTTGTCTAAGGCTCCTAAATTATTTCTTTGTCTAAGACATCTAAATTATTTCTTTGTCTAAGGCTCCTAAACTATTTCTTTGTCTAAGGCACCTAAATTATTTCTTTGTCTAGGCTCCTAAATTATTTCTTTGTCTAAGGCTCCTAAATTATTTCTTTGTCTAAGGTTCCTAAATTATTTCTTTGTCTAAGGCACCTAAATTATTTCTTTGTCTAAGGCTCCTAAATTATTTCTTTGTCTAAGGCTCCTAAATTATTTCTTTGTCTAAGGCTCCTAAATTATTTCTTTGTCTAAGGCTCCTAAATTATTTCTTTGTCTAAGGCTCCTAAATTATTTCTTTGTCTAAGGCTCCTAAATTATTTCTTTGTCTAAGGCTCCTAAATTATTTCTTTGTCTAAGGCTCCTAAATTATTTCTTTGTCTAAGGCTCCTAAATTATTTCTTTGTCTAAGGCTCCTAAATTATTTCTTTGTCTAAGGCTCCTAAATTATTTCTTTGTCTAAGGCTCCTAAATTATTTCTTTGTCTAAGGCTCCTAAATTATTTCTTTGTCTAAGGCTCCTAAATTATTTCTTTGTCTAAGGCTCCTAAATTATTTCTTTGTCTAAGGCTCCTAAATTATTTCTTTGTCTAAGGCTCCTAAACTTCTGTTTCTTTGTCTAGACTCCTAAATTATTTCTTTGTCTAAAGGCTCCTAAATTATTTCTTTGTCTAAGGCTCCTAAATTATTTCTTTGTCTAAGGCTCCTTTGTCTAAGGCTCCTACTAAATTGTTTCTTTGTCTAAGGTTCCTAAATTATTTCTTTGTCTAAGGCTCCTAAATTATTTCTTTGTCTAAGGCTCTAAATTATTTCTTTGTCTAAAAGGCTCCTAAATTATTTTTTGTCTAAGGCTCCTAAATTATTTCTTTGTCTAAGACATCCTAAATTATTTCTTTGTCTAAGGCTCCCTAAATTATTTCTTTGTCTAAGGCTCCTAAATTATTTCTTTGTCTAAGGCTCCTAAATTATTTCTTTGTCTAAGACATCTAAATTATTTCTTTGTCTAAGGTTCCTAAATTATTTCTTTGTCTAAGGCTCCTAAACTATTTCTTTGTCTAAGGCTCCTAAATTATTTCTTTGTCTAAGACATCCTAAATTATTTCTTTGTCTAAGGCTCCTAAATTATTTCTTTGTCTAAGGCTCCTAAATTATTTCTTTGTCTAAGGCTCTAAAGGCTCCTAAATTATTTCTTTGTCTAAGGATATTTCTCCTAAATTATTTCTTTGTCTAAGGCTCCTAAATTATTTCTTTGTCTAAGGCTCCTAAATTATTTCTTTGTCTAAGGCTCCAACACACTGGGACAAACTAAATTATTTCTTTGTCTAAGACTCCTAAATTATTTCTTTGTCTAAGGCTCCTAAATTATTTCTTTGTCTAAGGCTCCTAAATTATTTCTTTGTCTAAGACATCTAAATTATTTCTTTGTCTAAAGGCTCCTAAACTATTTCTTTGTCTAAGGCACCTAAATTATTTCTTTGTCTAAGGCTCCTAAATTGCTAAATTATCTTTGTCTAAGGCTCCTAAATTATTTCTTTGTCTAAGGTTCCTAAATTATTTCTTTGTCTAAGGCTCCTAAACTATTTCTTTGTCTAAAAAAAAAGGCTCCTAAATTATTTCTTTGCCTAAGACATCCTAAATTATTTCTTTGTCTAAGGTTCCCTAAATTATTTCTTTGTCTAAGGCTCCTAAACTATTTCTTTGAAAATCTAAGGCTCCTAAATTATTTCTTTGTCTAAGGTTCCTAAATTATTTCTTTGTCTAAGGCTCCTAAATAAATATTTCTTTGTCTAAGGCTCCTAAATTATTTCTTTGTCTAAGGCTCCTAAATTATTTCTTTGTCTAAGGCTCCTAAATTATTTCTTTGTCTAAGGCTCCTAAAATTATTTCTTTGTCTAAGGCTCCTAAAGGCTCCTAAATTATTTCTTTGTCTAAGGCTCACAAAACCTAAATTATTTCTTTGTCTAAGGTTCCTAAATTATTTCTTTGTCTAAGGCTCCTAAACTATTTCTTTGTCTAAGGCTCCTAAATTATTTCTTTGTCTAAGGCTCCTAAATTATTTCTTTGTCTAAGGTTCCTAAATTATTTCTTTGTCTAAGGCTCCTAAACTATTTCTTTGTCTAAGGCTCCTAAATTATTTCTTTGTCTAAGGCTCCTAAATTATTTCTTTGTCTAAGACATAAATTATTTCTTTGTCTAAGGCTCCTAAACTATTTCTTTGTCTAAGGCTCCTAAATTATTTCTTTTGTCTAAGGCACCTAAATTATTTCTTTGTCTAAGGCTCCTAAATTATTTCTTTGTCTA
This sequence comes from Bulinus truncatus, assembly GCA_021962125.1. NCBI lineage: Eukaryota > Metazoa > Mollusca > Gastropoda > Planorbidae > Bulinus > Bulinus truncatus. The sequence goes on along the minus strand of JAGDYQ010000017.1, from coordinate 6,653,890 downwards.
AGGCTCCTAAATTATTTCTTTGTCTAAGGCTCCTAAATTATTTCTTTGTCTAAGGCCCAAATTATTTCCTAAATTATTTCTTTGTCTAAGGCTCCTAAACTATTTCTTTGTCTAAGGCTCCTAAATTATTTCTTTGTCTAAGGCTCCTAAATTATTTCTTTGTCTAAGGCTCCTAAATTATTTCTTTGTCTAAGGCTCCTAAATTATTTCTTTGTCTAAGGCTCCTAAATTATTTCTTTGTCTAAGGCATAAATTATTTCTTTGTCTAAGGCTCCTAAATTATTTCTTTGTCTAAGGCTCCTAAATTATTTCTTTGTCTAAGGCTCCTAAATTATTTCTTTGTCTAAGGCTCCTAAATTATTTCTTTGTCTAAGGCTTCCTAAATTATTTCTTTGTCTAAGGCTCCTAAATTATTTCTTTGTCTAAGGCTCCTAAATTATTTCTTTGTCTAAGGCTCCTAAATTATTTCTTTGTCTAAGGCACCTAAATTATTTCTTTGTCTAAGGCTCCTAAACTATTTCTTTGTCTAAGGCACCTAAATTATTTCTTTGTCTAGGCTCCTAAATTATTTCTTTGTCTAAGGCTCCTAAATTATTTCTTTGTCTAAGGCTCCTAAATTATTTCTTTGTCTAAGGCTCCTAAATTATTTCTTTGTCTAAGGCTCCTAAATTATTTCTTTGTCTAAGGCTCCTAAATTATTTCTTTGTCTAAGGCTCCTAAATTATTTCTTTGTCTAAGGCTCCTAAATTATTTCTTTGTCTAAGGCTCCTAAATTATTTCTTTGTCTAAGGCTCCTAAACTATTTCTTTGTCTAAGGCTCCTAAATTATTTCTTTGTCTAAGTCTAAGGTCTCTAACCATAAATTATTTTCTTTGTCTAAGGCTCCTAAATTATTTCTTTGTCTAAGGCTCCTAAATTATTTCTTTGTCTAAGGCTCCTAAATTATTTCTTTGTCTAAGGCTCCTAAATTATTTCTTTGTCTAAGGCTCCTAAATTATTTCTTTGTCTAAGACATCTAAATTATTTCTTTGTCTAAGGTTCCTAAATTATTTCTTTGTCTAAGGCTCCTAAACTATTTCTTTGTCTAAGGCTCCTAAATTATTTCTTTGTCTAAGACATCTAAATTATTTCTTTGTCTAAGGTTCCTAAATTATTTCTTTGTCTAAGGCTCCTAAACTATTTCTTTGTCTAAGGCTCCTAAATTATTTCTTTGTCTAAGGCTCCTAAATTATTTCTTTGTCTAAGTCTAAGGCTCCTAAATTATTTCTTTGTCTAAGAAAGGCTCCTAAATTATTTCTTTGTCTAAGGTTCCTAAATTATTTCTTTGTCTAAGGCTCCTAAATTATTTCTTTGTCTAAGGCTCCTAAATTATTTCTTTGTCTAAAGGCTCCTAAATTATTTCTTTGTCTAAGGCATCTCAAATTATTTCTTTGTCTAAGGCTCCTAAATTATTTCTTTGTCTAAGGCTCCTAAATTATTTCTTTGTCTAAGGCTCCTAAATTATTTCTTTGTCTAAGACATCTAAATTATTTCTTTGTCTAAGGCTCCTAAATTATTTCTTTGTCTAAGGCTCCTAAACTATTTCTTTGTCTAAGGCACCTAAATTATTTCTTTGTCTAAGGCTCCTAAATTATTTCTTTGTCTAAGGCTCCTAAATTATTTCTTTGTCTAAGGCTCCTAAATTATTTCTTTGTCTAAGGCTCCCAAATTATTTCTTTGTCTAAGGCTCCTAAATTATTTCTTTGTCTAAGGCTCCTAAATTATTTCTTTGTCTAGGCTCCTAAATTATTTCTTTGTCTAAGGCTCCTAAATTATTTCTTTGTCTAAGGCTCCTAAATTATTTCTTTGTCTAAGGCTCCTAAATTATTTCTTTGTCTAAGGCTCCTAAATTATTTCTTTGTCTAAGGCTCCTAAATTATTTCTTTGTCTAAGGCTCCTAAATTATTTCTTTGTCTAAGGCTCCTAAATTATTTCTTTGTCTAAGGTTCCTAAATTATTTCTTTGTCTAAGGCTCCTAAATTATTTCTTTGTCTAAGGCTCCTAAATTATTTCTTTGTCTAAGGCTCCTAAATTATTTCTTTGTCTAAGGCCTAAATTATTTCTTTGTCTAAGGTTCCTAAATTATTTCTTTGTCTAAGGCTCCTAAATTATTTCTTTGTCTAAGGCTCCTAAATTATTTCTTTGTCTAAGGCTAAATTATTTTCTTTGTCTAAAATTATTTCTTTGTCTAAGGCTCCTAAATTATTTCTTTGTCTAAGGTTCCTAAATTATTTCTTTGTCTAAGGCTCCTAAATTATTTCTTTGTCTAAGGCTCCTAAATTATTTCTTTGTCTAAGGCTCCTAAATTATTTCTTTTGTCTAAGGCTCTAAATTATTTCTTTGTCTAAGGCTCCTAAATTATTTTTTTGTCTAAGGCTCCTAAATTATTTCTTTGTCTAAGGTCTAAGGCTCCTAAATTATTTCTTTGTCTAAGGCTCCTAAATTATTTCTTTGTCTAAGGCTCCTAAATTATTTCTTTGTCTAAGGCTCCTAAATTATTTCTTTGTCTAAGGCTCCTAAATTATTTCTTTGTCTAAGGCTCCTAAATTATTTCTTTGTCTAAGGCTCCTAAATTATTTCTTTGTCTAAGGTTCCTAAATTATTTCTTTGTCTAAGGTTCCTAAATTATTTCTTTGTCTAAGGCTCCTAAATTATTTCTTTGTCTAAGGCTCCTAAATTATTTCTTTGTCTAAGGCATCTAAATTATTTCTTTGTCTAAGGTTCCTAAATTATTTCTTTGTCTAAGGCTCCTAAATTATTTCTTTGTCTAAGGCTCCTAAATTATTTCTTTGTCTAAGGCTCCTAAATTATTTCTTTGTCTAAGGCTCCTAAAAATTATTTCTTTGTCTAAGGCTCCTAAATTATTTCTTTGTCTAAGACATCCTAAATTATTTCTTTGTCTAAGGTTCCTAAATTATTTCTTTGTCTAAGGCTCCTAAATTATTTCTTTGTCTAAGGCTCCTAAATTATTTCTTTGTCTAAGGCACCTAAATTATTTCTTTGTCTAAGGCTCCTAAATTATTTCTTTGTCTAAGGCTCCTAAACTATTTCTTTGTCTAAGGCTCCTAAATTATTTCTTTGTCTAAGGCTCCTAAATTATTTCTTTGTCTAAGGCTCCTAAATTATTTCTTTGTCTAAGGTTCCTAAATTATTTCTTTGTCTAAGGCTCCTAAATTATTTCTTTGTCTAAGGCTCCTAAATTATTTTTTTGTCTAAGGCTCCTAAATTATTTCTTTGTCTAAGACATCTAAATTATTTCTTTGTCTAAGGTTCCTAAATTATTTCTTTGTCTAAGGCTCCTAAACTATTTCTTTGTCTAAGGCTCCTAAATTATTTCTTTGTCTAAGGCTCCTAAATTATTTCTTTGTCTAAGGCTCCTAAATTATTTCTTTGTCTAAGGCACCTAAATTATTTTTGTCTAAGGCCCTAAATTATTTCTTTGTCTAAGGCTCCTAAAAATTATTTCTTTGTCTAAGGCTCCTAAATTATTTCTTTGTCTAAGGCTCCTAAATTATTTCTTTGTCTAAGGCTCCTAAATTATTTCTTTGTCTAAGGCTCCTAAATTATTTCTTTGTCTAAGGCTCCTAAATTATTTCTTTGTCTAAGGTCTTATTTCTTTGTCTAAGGCTCCTAAATTATTTCTTTGTCTAAGGCTCCTAAATTATTTCTTTGTCTAAGGCTCCTAAATTATTTCTTTGTCTAAGGCTCCTAAATTATTTCTTTGTCTAAGGCTCCTAAATTATTTCTTTGTCTAAGGCTCCTAAATTATTTCTTTGTCTAAGGCTCCTAAATTATTTCTTTGTCTAAGGCTCCTAAATTATTTCTTTGTCTAAGGCTCCTAAATTATTTCTTTGTCTAAGGCTCCTAAATTATTTCTTTGTCTAAGGCTCCTAAATTATTTCTTTGTCTAAGTCTAAATTATTTCTTTGTCTCCCTAAATTATTTCTTTGTCTAAGGCTCCTAAATTATTTCTTTGTCTAAGGCTCCTAAATTATTTCTTTGTCTAAGGTTCCTAAATTATTTCTTTGTCTAAGGCTCCTAAATTATTTCTTTGTCTAAGGCTCCTAAATTATTTCTTTGTCTAAGGCTCCTAAATTATTTCTTTGTCTAAGGCTCCTAAATTATTTCTTTGTCTAAGGCACCTAAATTATTTCTTTGTCTAAGGCTACCTAAATTATTTCTTTGTCTAAGGCTCCTAAATTATTTCTTTGTCTAAGGCTCCTAAATTATTTCTTTGTCTAAGGTTCCTAAATTATTTCTTTGTCTAAGGCTCCTAAATTATTTCTTTGTCTAAGGCTCCTAAATTATTTCTTTGTCTATTTGTGTTTTTGTCTAGGCTTATTTCTTTGTCTAAGGCTCCTAAATTATTTCTTTGTCTAAGGTTCCTAAATTATTTCTTTGTCTAAGGCTCCTAAATTATTTCTTTGTCTAAGGCTCCTAAATTATTTCTTTGTCTAAGGTTCCTAAATTATTTCTTTGTCTAAGGCTCCTAAATTATTTCTTTGTCTAAGGCTCCTAAATTATTTTTTTGTCTAAGGCTCCTAAATTATTTCTTTGTCTAAGACAACTAAATTATTTCTTTGTCTAAGGATCCTAAATTATTTTTTTGTCTAAGGCTCCTAAATTATTTCTTTGTCTAAGACATCTAAATTATTTGTCTTTGTTATTTTTTGTCTAAGGTTCCTAAATTATTTCTTTGTCTAAGGCTCCTAAACTTTTTTCTTTGTCTAAGGCTCCTAAATTATTTCTTTGTCTAAGACATCTAAATTATTTCTTTGTCTAAGGTTCCTAAATTATTTCTTTGTCTAAGGCTCCTAAACTATTTCTTTGTCTAAGGCTCCTAAATTATTTCTTTGTCTAAGGCTCCTAAACTATTTCTTTGTCTAAGGCACCTAAATTATTTCTTTGTCTCAGGCACCTAAATTATTTCTTTGTCTAAGGCTCCTAAACTATTTCTTTGTCTAAGGCACCTAAATTATTTCTTTGTCTAAGGTTCCTAAACTATTTCTTTGTCTAAGGCACCTAAATTATTTCTTTGTTTAAGGTTCCTAAATTATTTCTTTGTCTAAGGCTCCTAAATTATTTCTTTGTCTAAGGCTCCTAAATTATTTCTTTGTCTAAGGCTCCTAAATTATTTTTTTGTCTAAGGCTCCTAAATTATTTCTTTGTCTAAGACATCTAAATTATTTCTTTGTCTAAGGTTCCTAAATTATTTCTTTGTCTAAGGCTCCTAAACTATTTCTTTGTCTAAGGCTCCTAAATTATTTCTTTGTCTAAGGCATCTAAATTATTTCTTTGTCTAAGGCTCTAAATTATTTCTTTGTCTAAGGTTCCTAAATTATTTCTTTGTCTAAGGCTCCTAAACTATTTCTTTGTCTAAGGCTCCTAAATTATTTCTTTGTCTAAGACATCTAAATTATTTCTTTGTCTAAGGTTCCTAAATTATTTCTTTGTCTAAGGCTCCTAAACTATTTCTTTGTCTAAGGCTCCTAAATTATTTCTTTGTCTAAGGCTCCTAAACTATTTCTTTGTCTAAGGCACCTAAATTATTTCTTTGTCTCAGGCACCTAAATTATTTCTTTGTCTAAGGCTCCTAAACTATTTCTTTGTCTAAGGCACCTAAATTATTTCTTTGTCTAAGGTTCCTAAACTATTTCTTTGTCTAAGGCACCTAAATTATTTCTTTGTTTAAGGTTCCTAAATTATTTCTTTGTCTAAGGCTCCTAAATTATTTCTTTGTCTAAGGCTCCTAAATTATTTCTTTGTCTAAGGCTCCTAAATTATTTCTTTGTCTAAGGCTCCTAAATTATTTCTTTGTCTAAGGCACCTAAATTATTTCTTTGTCTAAGGCTCCTAAAAGTTAATTTGGCTAGGGCAAACCATTGTTCAGTTACCTATGGTGTACACATTCTTCTTTGCATGGGGCTCCCTAATATACCTTTGATTTGCCCCCCCCCCACATGTAGCCTACCTTTACCTATTACCTCAAATTACCTTTCCTAGCACCTCCAAAATATTTTTAAAGGTCATCAAAATCTGCTCTTTCCTTTGTAGGAACTCTTTTGGCCTTACCTTAATATGTCTTATGTGACTAATCAGCTGGGACTGGGGGCTTGGGCGTATTCAAGGGAGGGGGGCAAGGGGGACTTTTCTAAAAATGTCATAATAAAACTGAACTAAATTTCCTGAAAGTTTATTACATTGAAGAACATGTACATATATCAAACATAAAAAAGAATTATATCTGCAAGTATAACTGATTACATTATTGTAATTTTTAAAATAATAATTTCAGTGTCGAACAGTTACTATACTAATAAAATAGAGTATAAAATGATTAATTACACTGATACAGCAATAATATTGAAATTTTAAACTATTTATTCTGGAACCAAAATTGTAAAGTCTTAATATTTGTCCTAATCGATTAATAACAATTTCTTCAAATTTTCCCTTGTATTCAGATATTCTTTTTCTGTGGATACTCATCATACAAAGACCAGATAAACGATCATCACCAGTTGTTGAGCGTAGCCACGTTTTTACTCGTCTTAGAGTGCTAAATGATCTCTCAATTGTGCATGTTGTTAGTGGAAGAACCAATGCTGTCAAAAAAAACATCTTAATCATGGGGAAAAAATTGGTTGCATCTAAAACCTCACATAGAGTCGTTGTTTCTGTTTTTTCCCCTTTATTAGTTTTACATTCCCATATATCATACCAGGTTTCACTCTCCTCGATTAAATTGTCAAATGCGTAATATTCAGCAATATTGTCATCAAAAAGAGATCAAAACCAAAAGGGAAAATGCTGGTTTATTTTCTACACAAAAACGAGTTTCCAGCGATGATATAATGGAATCAAGGTATGGTATAAAAACAGCTATTCTAAAATAATCCTCAGGTAAATCAACTTTTGGATTTTCTCTTTTGATTTGTCTTCCAGCTTGTCGTGGAGGTTGAATGTCGACACAAATGTCATCTGCAACACCTTTTGTAACTCTTAAACATTTCCTTATTCCTCTCATCACAATTCTGTCGATCAGCAGCCAATGTAATCAACAATTCTTCAATGAATTTTTGTACTGACGGTAAATCTAAATGCACTGACTGCAATTTTTGGGTCACAGCTTCTAGCTTTGATGAATATTTTTGTATAATAACTAAACAAACAACAAATGTAGAAGTTCGTACAGCAATAGGGAGCTGATTCTATCACATTTTCAGCAAAAAATTCGCAAGCTTTTATATTTATGTGTCCATCTAGTTTCACATATCATAGGAACATTTGGAATTATTTTTCTTCGTTTATTACTTTCTCGGAAAAAACAATATAATTGACTTAATCGTTCCTATTGTGTTTCGTACAGAATTCACATTATTTAAATCGTTCACGACAAGATTTAGTTTATGTGAACTGCAATATACCAATGCTGCTTTTGGGCAATTTTCGAATTATTGCTTGGACTCCTTCTTTACCTGCCATTGTAGGCTAAAGTACCTTTCGGGGCCCACTTAGCATTACATTTAATACTTGTTATTACTTGAAGAGGGTCTTACGTTATTTAAGTGTGGTACCATGATGGTCGCCCAGTTAGCACATACAAAACTATTTATTGAATATTTTTACGTTTATCCCCTTACTAAAGCAAAAGTTAACAATAAAGTTTTATCAATTACTTTTTTTATAATTTCTATGCTGTGGATCGTAAAGATAATGAAAGTAAATTAATGTAATTGAGGAATCAGACTTTTTTTTAAAAAACATAAATGGCTGATTGGAGGTAACTATGTTCTTCTTCGCGTTAAAATATTTACATAGTTACTTCCACTTAATTTTTTATTGTTATAATTTCCAACAGGCTTGTATCACTCATTAATATTCATTTATATTATTTAAAAAAAAAAAACAATGTTCAACTACACCAACTCAGCGGCGTAGCGTGGGTATCGGCCGCCCAGGGCGGAAGACGATTTTGCCGCCCTCTCATTTAGGTATTTCAATTTAATCTATACATTTTTGCCGCCCCCCCCCTAAAAAGTAATAAAAAGTGCCGCCCGGTGCGGACCGCACCCACCGCCCCCCCCCCACCCAAGTACGCCACTGCACCAACTAGTACTGAGTTAGATGCAGTAGTAAGACTAGCTATGATACATTCAGTAAAGAGGACACTACAAATCTGTTCGACTATATCAGCTAGTGCACAATTAGATGCAGCTAGACGAGAGCATGATACATTCAGTACAGACCACACTACATTTACCCAATAAGTCATAAGTTTGAATAAAGCTAAAACTTCATTTAAAAAAATATGATGTCATTCTCGCTCCTTTATTTTTGCAATCAAATGAAAAAAAAATATAATTTTTATTGTTATTTTCCTGTACTAAGATAATTTAACTTAAGAGTTGTGTCTATCGCGTTCCATGTCAGATCTAGAAATCAAACATGAGACTTTTGGTTGGCATCGCTTTAGTCAGCTCAAGTAATCAAACATGAGACTTTTGGTTGGCATCACTTTATTCAGATCAAGTAATCAAACATTATAGATTAGAGCCCAATTAGTTGATTACTTCATGAGAACACGTCTAAAAAAATATCTCATGAATAAATAATCATTAAAACAACACAATTAAAAAAAAAAGGAAATCAACAAAATCATTTTATGGATTTATTTGCGTCTACTACCTTCAGAAAATAAATTCTAAATATTATTAACAAACTTCTCAACTGGCTGTGTCTAATGCCTGATGCTGGTGTCGCCGCTGGTGTCCTCCCCCTCCCTGAATATTAAGTGAATGTTTTCACTATGACTGCTATTTACTGCTAATGCTAAACAATATAAATACTTACTCTCATAATGAGTCATAGATATATTATAATGGTATTCTATTGTATTTTAAATCATTTACATCTAATGAAGACTAACTTGTGCCCATTTATTGTAAGGAGTGTCAATGGAAACAGGAAACCTAATATCATTGCAAATGACAGATTTTTCAACAAGTTTGGTAGCTTTTTTTTTTAATAGCTAAATCGCAACTTTTTCTCCAATGATATATGGCGCCCCGTATACTTGTTATTTTAAGATATTAAAAAAATGAAAATTTTATTATTTGAAGTTTCAAAATTAAATAAATTTACAATAAGAAGGAAAAAAGTTTTTATGTCTGTTTTCATTTTTATTTATGACTCAATGATTTTCTCCTGAAAGATTTCCATAATCAATTTTATGCATCTCATGTGTACATAATGGAAATAAGTCATCCAGCCTGCATTGTTTTGCAGCTGCTTCAGTGGAGGTTTTTTTTTTAAAATAAATATATATTTCATCCGAGAAATAGAAGGTTTAGTTGACTATTCATTTAAAATATACGAAAGTGAATGTCACCATTTGGAAAGGCTCACTCAGTAGGTCTAAATGTATCCTAGTCAATGTCACCATTTGGAAAGGCTCAATCAGTAGGCCTAAATGTAGCCTAGTCAATGTCACCATTTGGAAAGGCTCACTCAGTAGGTCTATATGTATCCTAGTCAATGACACCATTTGGAAAGGCTCACTCAGTAGGTCTATATGTATCCTAGTCAATGTCACCATTTGGAAAGGCTCACTCAGTAGGTCTATAAGTATCCTAGTCAATGACATCATTTGGAAAGGCTCACTCAGTAGGTCTATATGTATCCTAGTCAATGTCACCAAATGGAAAGGCTCACTCAGAAAGGCTATGTGTAGCCTATACTGAAATCATTTTATAAATGTCAGCATGAATGAATTTTGTGTTGGTTTAATAACGTCTAGACTTGTTTAAAGCTAATAAAGTACTAATAGCTCCCAGTGTAAGAACACATTGTACTTCATGTTGTAGATTAAATATGGCAAGATAACTTTTATAAACAGAAATTGTTCATTGCATTAAAAAAAAAATAACTTAAATTAATTTAAACGAGTTATTCGGATAAGAAAATGTATTTTCTGTGGTGCCCTATATTTCTTAAAGGTTATCCAGTACTAGAAGTGCCCCAACAAGTCATTGGGAAATGCCTTGGAACAGTGACACAGGGCTATGCAAAGTTAAGATGCAAAGAGGCAGGCCCGTAGCCAGGTCAAAGTAAGCAGGGAGGCCCCAATATCCAGCAAGGGGGCACCTTTACTTTTTCTTTATTTTTTCCTCTTTTTCTTCTTTTTTATGCGGGGGGGGCACTCCATACCTAGCGGGGGGGCACGCCCCCCAGTGCCCCCCTTGGCTACGGGGCTGCAAAGAGGCCACTGCATCTGGGCGGCACTGGAAAAAATGGAAATGGGGAGGGGCATTAATCTAATTTTTTTATAAGTACATGTAAAAGAAAAACATTCATGGGGCGACATATTACATTCATGGGGCGACATATTACATTCATGGGGCGACATTTTACATTCAGGGGGCGACATTTTGGAGATCAGCGTTAGTCAATGTGAGAAAATCTACCGCACGCTCCTGTTGTGGAGTATACATTGTAACCTTCTCACCTGAATATGGCAAATACGGTCACCTGATTAATTAAGAAATGTTTCGATTTTTAGATTGCCCATCTATTATTTTATTTTTCCATCCATTTATCAATATAAAAAAAAACTTTTGGCTAACTACGTTGTATTGTGAACAAAAAACGCGAAGCGCTTTATTTTTTAAAATACGAAACTTTATAATAAAACTAAGGAGAAATTTAAGCAGCTAATGTGTTATTTTAATCAAGATTAATTACGTTTCAACATTCTTTTGTTTAGATATTTGGCTAACAGCTGACACAGGTCAATACAGACTGTTGAATAATGCTTTACTGGCTGTTTCTTTGTTGGATTTGAGAATTAGAATAAGTAGTTTGTTTGAAAGTGAACCTCTTTCTTCATATTTCATTGCATGCAACTTTTGTTCATGGTTGGATGATTTTTCAATAACACTGACGGAGAAAAGAAAGCAACTAATTAAGAGGGAGAACAGCTGTGGTTTAAGTTGAACAAAGGGAAATATTCGCTGCAACCACTGCAACTGTTTGACATTAATAGAGTTTACTCTCAGCGTGTGGAGAAATCGATGATGCTGAAGTTGACGCATTCGCTGATAACAAAAAGAAAAACCCTACAGTGGCCTACAGTGTATTAAGGTTAAGGTCAAACAAAATTTAAAAGTTTTGTTTAGAAATGTATTTAGAATAATTAGTAATGACAAGAGAACTGTACGGTGAGAAAAAATAAAGTACCACATTTTACGTTGGGCCCTAAATAAAATAAACAAAATTGAAAGTGAAGAAAAATACTATCACAAAGAGAACCGACAGAAGCAGACGACATACCGCCATGTTGTTGTCACAGAAACGAGAATAGAATGATCGATTCGTGAAATTTGTCATTTACCATAATGATGTGCTGGACTTGTTCATTCTATCCTGGAGGAAAAATAATATATTTTTTTATTACCATAATAATTACATTTAGTCGATTCTAAATTAAAACTAGTTATAATGGCAGCCATAAAACGCATTTAAATGATGCTAAAAAATCGATTATTCGTCGTTTAATTGAAAATATGTTGGTTGACGAGAAGTGGGGAAACAAACCGTGTTCGAATGTCATAATTATGTTTTGACACTTGCTAAATTTAGCATCAGCCTGAGTCTCGGTAGTGCTTTGCTTTGAACGACTTAAACTCTTTCTATTGAAGTTGTCATTATTGTTGTTTGTTTGTTTGTTCCCCCACCCCTCCTCTATTTCAGCCTCTAGTCAACCATTACAAACAATCATCAATTATTTAAACGTATGGCTACAGCGACAGCTGACTGATTTGACCGATTGGAAAAATACATTCAAACAAAAGTTTGAAAACAAAGCAATCTGCCAATCAAGTTCCACGATATGATGATGGTTAGTGAATAGATTCTATTACTCAAGTAACTCGATTGTAATGTCTTGCTACAGCTATGGTCTGCGGAGATTCTTAAATACCACCTATCCAAGTCGAAGGCTAGTTTTCTTAAACAGGGTAAGATGACATTTTAATACATTTTCTATAAGATGTTGTTATTATTTCCGCTTTTTGTGTTATTTATCTGCTTAATTTTGAATACACTTTTTACATTTATCTGATACAAGAGCAGTCAGTGTACATGAATTGATATCGTTTTTTTTTAAACTTTTACAACAAGTAATAAATCATCGACTGACGCACACATTCAAATACACTTCCACCATTAAGATATTCTAAAATGTTTAAAAACTATTAGACAATAAAGTTTCATACAATTACAACGTTGGACATTGCTACATTGTAAAACATAATATTATGAATTATTTTTTAACAATGATAGCTTTCACTGATGCTATTGCCTGGGACTGGTGGCCGAGTTGTGTAGATGCTCGACAGTTGACATGTGAGCCCCGGGTTGAATCATCAATGAGATTCAAAGGAATTTTTCCAGGTCCTGGTGAAATATATATGATTCAAGTCTCACGTCCACCCAGCTTTAAATGGGTACCTGACTTAAGTTGGGGGAAGTAATCGCGGCTGGGCGTGGTGGTAACCACACAATCCCTTCATATTTTCCAGGTTACAGAAACTGGCGAAATTCTACACTTCGTCTGCCATAAAGTTCCTAACTTGCATTACTTTTGTATAAATAGGTAGCCATACAAATTATGAAACTCTCAGGCAATTTGATGATTAAAATAATTGCTCAATAACTTGGCAACAGGAAACAATGGTTCTTTCCAAGAGTTTTTTTTTCTCTTCAAAACTGTAAATTACACACCGTGGTTGTTCTCTCTCTCTCTCTCTCTCTCTCTCGATTTATATATATATATATAAATATATATATATATATATATATATATATATATATCGAGAGAGAGAGAGAGAGAGAGTGAGAGAAGGGTGGATGTATGGATATATAAATAGATAGATAGATAGATAGATAGATAGATAGATACAAAGATTAGATAGACAGACAGATAGACAGACATGCAGATAGATTAGACAGAAAGACAGACAGACAGACAGATAGATAGATAGATAGATAGATAGATAGATAGATAGATAGATAGATAGATAGATAGATAGATAGATAGATAGATAGATAGATAGATAGATAGATAGATAGATAGATAGATGTCTCACGTATTTGTGTCACCCCCCCCCCTCTAGCTGTTTACTAGGTGACGTCACAATTCGTTTAAGTTTGAAATTTACTTTGTCTAGAAAGGAATGTCGTTGGTCGTTTTTCTTTTCCCCCGCCAACTCTGAATGGTGATAGGCCCACGCCCGTGACGTCGTTAGGAGGATAGTTTAAACAAACCAATGATAACACGAATTCTTTAAGCCTAGAGTACCACCCCCGCCGCCCCACCCCAGCACTGACAAAAGATTTACAACTTGTATTTTAACGGCCCCCATGTTGTACACTGTTTACTTTGAATGTGGGCCATAAATACAAACAGGGGACATAACCACGGTTATACCTGGTCATGTGTGTTTTAACTGTGAATTGACCTAAAAATTACTTTTAAATAAAACTGGCCGTATATCTGTAATTATAAAATTACTAACATCCCAGTGAGAACTTGATTTATTTCTGTCTTAGCACAACACTGCTGGATACGTTAATTTACCTCATCTAATAGGCAAATTATCTCGATTAATTAATGTCACAGAGCAGGCGCGCTACCTTGCTAACACGGTCACAGGTGTGTAACGCGGTGCGATAGTAGTGAGCTCTTTGGTCAATGATCAGTGATGTCATATTAGTTGTTACGTTTAATTAATACAACCGAAACATCACCAGGAGTGGAGGCATAACAGGTCAGTTCACACTTTTATATTTAAATCCTCAAGTTCTTTAAAATGTATGTTTAATTGAAATCATGAACATAACGGAAATATATTTCGTTAACAATGCCCCTCCCTAAGCATTTAACCTTTGAACTACACATTAACTCTCTTGACAGACGTTGAATGTTTATGTAGGTTTGATGTTCATCAACTCTTTTCTTCATACAAAGCCTAATAGTTAATACAAATCAAATGTACACACACACATGGGCGTCGCTAGGAATTTTTCCAGGGGGGGGGGGGCAAATAACAACTTTATGACTTTTTTTTTAAATGTAAGGGGGAAGGGAGCAAATGCCCCCCTCTTATATGACATTTTTTCAAAATGTAGGGCGGGGCAAATGCCCCCCCTCATGAATACGGCCATGCACACACACACACACACACATCTATATATATAGAGAGAGATAGATGTGTGTGTTGTATTTTTGTAGCCTAACACAAAGATTGTTGCTGCTCATTTTTTCTCAGTCATAAGTTTTAAGCTACATCAATATTCTTACATCAAAACTCTTACATCAACATTCTTAATTATGTCTTTGAATCGATGGCTGCAGTGGCGGCCTTTGTTGTGGGTGGCAACTACAGTCACCCACACTATAAGCCCACTCCAGGGGAGGGCCCCGTGAATGTTTATTTTTTTAAAAAAACTAATATTTGTCCCAGGACCTCTACTTCTGTTGGTTGTAACAAAAATAAACTATGACTTCATTGTATGATACCTTATAGTTCTCAACTATGACTTCATTTTATGGTACCTTATTGTACTCAACTATGACTTAATTGTATGGTACCTTATTGTACTCAACTATGACTTCATTTTATGATACCTTATTGTACTCAACTATGAATTCATTGTATGGTACCTTAATGTACTCAACTATGACTTCATTGTATGGTACCTTATTGTACTCAACTATGACTTCATTTTATGATACCTTATTGTACTCAACTATGACTTCATTGTATGGTACCTTATTGTACTCAACTATGACTTCATTGTATGGTACCTTAATGTACTCAACTATGACTTCAATGTATGGTACCTTATTGTACTCAACTATGACTTCATTGTATGGTACCTTAATGTACTCAACTATGACTTCATTGTATGGTACCTTATTGTACTCAACTATGACTTCATTTTATGATACCTTATAACTCTCCACTATATACCAATAGTGACTTCATTGTAAGATGCCTTATAGTCCTCAATTAACCTTGTCTTCATCATATGATACCTTATAGTACTCAACTATGACTTCATTGTATGGCATCTTATTGTACTCAACTATGACTTCATTGTATGGTATCTTATTGTACTCAACTATGACTTCATTGTATGGTACCTTATTGTACTCAACTATGACTTCATTGTATGGTACCTTATTGTTCTCAACTATGACTTCATTGTATGGTACCTTATTGTACTCAACTATGACTTCATTGTATGGTACCTTATTGTACTCAACTATGACTTCATTGTATGGTACCTTATTGTACTCAACTATGACTTCATTGTATGGTACCTTATTGTACTCAACTATGACTTCATTGTATGGTACCTTATTGTACTCAACTATGACTTCATTGTATGGTACCTTAATGTACTCAACTATGACTTCATTGTATGGTACCTTAATGTACTCAACTATGACTTCATTGTATGGTACCTTATTGTACTCAACTATGACTTCATTGTATGGTACCTTATTGTACTCAACTATGACTTCATTGTATGGTACCTTATTGTACTCAACTATGACTTCATTGTATGGTACCTTATTGTACTCAACTATGACTTCATTGTATGGTACCTTATTGTACTCAACTATGACTTCATTGTATGGTACCTTATTGTACTCAACTATGACTTCATTGTATGGTACCTTATTGTACTCAACTATGACTTCATTGTATGGTACCTTATTGTACTCAACTATGACTTCATTGTATGGTACCTTATTGTACTCAACTATGACTTCATTGTATGGTACCTTATTGTACTCAACTATGACTTCATTGTATGGTACCTTATTGTACTCAACTATGACTTCATTGTATGGCACCTTATTGTACTCAACTATGACTTCATTGTATGGCACCTTATTGTACTCAACTATGACTTCATTGTATGGCATCTTATTGTACTCAACTATGACTTCATTGTATGGTACCTTATTGTACTCAACTATGACTTCATTGTATGGTACCTTATTGTACTCAACTATGACTTCATTGTATGGTACCTTAATGTACTCAACTATGACTTCATTGTATGGCACCTTATTGTACTCAACTATGACTTCATTGTATGGCATCTTATTGTACTCAACTATGACTTCATTGTATGGCACCTTATTGTACTCAACTATGACTTCATTGTATGGCACCTTATTGTACTCAACTATGACTTCATTGTATGGCACCTTATTGTACTCAACTATGACTTCATTGTATGGCACTTTATTGTACTCAACTATGACTTCATTGTATGGTACCTTATTGTACTCAACTATGACTTCATTGTATGGTACCTTAATGTACTCAACTATGACTTCATTGTATGGTACCTTAATGTACTCAACTATGACTTCATTGTATGGTACCTTAATGTACTCAACTATGACTTCATTGTATGGCATCTTATTGTACTCAACTATGACTTCATTGTATGGCATCTTATTGTTCTCAACTATGACTTCATTGTATGGCATCTTATTGTTCTCAACTATGACTTCATTGTATGGTACCTTATTGTACTCAACTATGACTTCATTGTATGGTACCTTATTGTACTCAACTATGACTTCATTGTATGGTACCTTATTGTACTCAACTATGACTTCATTGTATGGTACCTTATTGTACTCAACTATGACTTCATTGTATGGTACCTTATTGTACTCAACTATGACTTCATTGTATGGTACCTTATTGTACTCAACTATGACTTCATTGTATGGCACCTTAATGTACTCAACTATGACTTCATTGTATGGCACCTTAATGTACTCAACTATGACTTCATTGTATGGCACCTTAATGTACTCAACTATGACTTCATTGTATGGCATCTTATTGTACTCAACTATGACTTCATTGTATGGCATCTTATTGTACTCAACTATGACTTCATTGTATGGCACCTTATTGTACTCAACTATGACTTCATTGTATGGTACCTTATTGTACTCAACTATGACTTCATTTTATGGTACCTTATTGTACTCAACTCTGGCTTCATTGTATGGTACCTTATTGTACTCAACTCTGGCTTCATTGTATGGTACCTTATTGTACTCAACTATGGCTTCATTGTATGGTACCTTATTGTACTCAACTATGACTTCATTGTATGGTACCTTATTGTACTCAACTATGACTTCATTGTATGGCATCTTATTGTACTCAACTATGACTTCATTGTATGGCATCTTATTGTACTCAACTATGACTTCATTGTATGGCATCTTATTGTACTCAACTATGACTTCATTGTATGGTACCTTAATGTACTCAACTATGACTTCATTGTATGGTACCTTATTGTACTCAACTATGACTTCATTGTATGGTACCTTATTGTACTCAACTATGACTTCATTGTATGGTACCTTATTGTACTCAACTATGACTTCATTGTATGGTACCTTATTGTACTCAACTATGACTTCATTGTATGGTACCTTATTGTACTCAACTATGACTTCATTGTATGGTACCTTATTGTACTCAACTATGACTTCATTGTATGGTACCTTATTGTACTCAACTATGACTTCATTGTATGGTACCTTATTGTACTCAACTATGACTTCATTGTATGGTACCTTATTGTACTCAACTATGACTTCATTGTATGGACTTATTGCTACTTCATTGTATGGTACCTTATTGTACTCAACTATGACTTCATTGTATGGTACCTTATTGTACTCAACTATGACTTCATTGTATGGTACTTTAATGTACTCAACTATGACTTCATTGTATGGCATCTTATTGTACTCAACTATGACTTCATTGTATGGCATCTTATTGTACTCAACTATGACTTCATTGTATGGCATCTTATTGTACTCAACTATGACTTCATTGTATGGTACCTTATTGTACTCAACTATGACTTCATTGTATGGTACCTTATTGTACTCAACTATGACTTCATTGTATGGTACCTTATTGTACTCAACTATGACTTCATTTTATGGTACCTTATTGTACTCAACTCTGGCTTCATTGTATGGTACCTTATTGTACTCAACTATGGCTTCATTGTATGGTACCTTATTGTACTCAACTATGACTTCATTGTATGGTACCTTATTGTACTCAACTATGACTTTTTGTATGGTACCTTATTGTACTCAACTATGACTTCATTGTATGGTACCTTATTGTACTCAACTATGACTTCATTGTATGGTACCTTATTGTACTCAACTATGACTTCATTGTATGGTACCTTATTGTACTCAACTATGACTTCATTTTATGGTACCTTATTGTACTCAACTAAACTCTCCAATAGTGTTTTCATTGGATAAGTTGACAGGGAGCTAAGGTGTGGAGACTGACGCCCTTTAAGTCATTAGGGCGCAGTTAATATTACATATTGCATGCACCAGTTCTGTCCATAAGTTTTGGTTTTATGTCAAAAAGCATGAAGTCTTTACAGATGATTTATTTGCGCCTGTCCATTTTGGTGTTATCTTCTTCCTTCTTCAGTATTTCCTGTTACATTATATAAGAACAAATTGTGTCGCCATCGAGTGATGAATTTTCGTTTTATGGGATATAATGTTTGACACAATACGACATAGGTAGAGGTAATACAAAGGACAGTCTACACTCACCTAATGTCTCACATTGTCTACTCAACAAAACAAAGAAACACATCACTAGCTGTTCAGTTTTATTCTTCATCTTCATTGCTGTATTACAGTTGTTTTTTTACGCTTTGCGACCCATTTTGACAGCAGTTTAGGATTTAGAAAATGTTTTGTTTTCTCTATTCAAAGAAAAAGTACGGTAAAAGAGAGAGAGAATAAAAGCGCAAATTCATTGAATGTATAAAATTCTCATTTTACTTTGTAGATTTACAAAGTTTAGTTTTTTCACATGAAGAAAATTGTAGTTGTAATTAATCTAATTATGCATAGATATAGATTCATGAGCTTAAAATTATAAAATTAAATTTTGTCGCGAAATTCTTCCGCGACCCACTGGCGGGTTTGTGACACACCTTGAGATCCACTGCTGCATTGTCTTGTTAAAACTGAATCTTTTTTTTCTTTATCCCTTCTTCACCTATTAGTTACTCCCTGGTGAGGTTAGGAGTGGGGGTAGGGAAAAGTCAGCCAGTGATTTCCTCAAGTCTTATTTATGTCAGTCTGACATGTCACTCTGAACGCTCAAGTTTATTCGTTAAGTCCCCGAAAATCTTCTCTCCCCGAACTCCTTCATCACCGTGCCTCCATTGTATTTACTTCAGCACGCCTAGCTTCACTTCATAGTCACACTTGTCCCAGTCCATGAAGTTACAACATAGGAGTGGTCACAATAAGCCCTTTCAAAATAACTGTGTAACATTTGTAAGACTTTGTATCAAGATATTTATTACTTTTTTTTTTTTGGAATAACGGGCTTTCTTTTAGTTGGCAATCTTTCAAATGTCAGATTATTTTGCACATTATGTGTATCTAGTAAGACTGTAAGTGTAGTAAATCCTTACATGTGGCTTGTGCAGGAATGAAAAACGTCAGGAGGTCGGGGGTGGGGGGCGGGTTAGGACCACAAACTGTGAAGGGGGGGGGGGTATAAAAGAAAGGTAACAAACTTAAGCTGTGTTTACCTGTTGCTTGTGTCGATTATAAAAGTCACATTCACACATCACTTGTAAGCAAGACATATGGACCGCAAGGGGAAAAATATAGAGAAAACAGCTAGTGACCAGCTAGTCAATGCAAGCTAGTGCTACCCTGGGCAAGTATTGCACTTTGTCAGCAGTTCTCAAAGTGTGGACCGCGAGCAGGGCCCACCGTGAGGAGGGGGCGACCCGAGGCAATTATTTTGGGTCTCGAGCCTTTTAGTAAACTTTATTTTCATGTATTTACTAGTTAATATGCACCTGGACTTGCCTTAAATACTCCTTACATAGTTTACCTCCTTTTACTTTGTGGTACATTTAATCGTTGTGAGTTCAACTCCCGATGTATCCTGTCAACTGTCCATGTTTGATATGAATGAAGTGCACATACACAAAAACTCACACTAGTGGTTTATAGGATCTAAAGGATATAAACATATCCTTACCAATCTAACTTTAACCGATGAGTCAAGATAACATATTTGACTACAAATTATGTAGATGTGCGTTTTGTAATTTCTGCAAATTATGTTGCGCCTTATTCAACTGTATAACTAACAGTGTCTTCGATTTTCATCTTCTCCCTTTGGCTCTACAGCCCATTAAGGGCCCTTAGATAATAAATTTGTCAAATTATCTTTCGGAATATGAAGTTGAGAGAAAAATCGTGAATCTTATCGAAATCAGTAAAAATGTTGGTATTGGCCAATCACTACATAATGTTTAAGCATATATCCTCATATTGTTGGCATATTCGGCCTCATTATTTATCCTATCAAATGTTATCAAAAAGCCTGTAAGAAATATATGATTTATTTAGTGTTGGAAAAGGCTTCTCTTATAGAGAATATTGAAAAAGCGCTCCTTACTGTTTCTACCTTTTCTGGAAACCTGCATGGGTCTCTACAGTAATGTTTTGTGATTGTTCTTTGAGTTTATGTCAAGTGTTATTGTTATTACTGTTATGATAGTGTTATCTTGATTGGGGTGGGGGGAGAGTTGATTAAACAAAGTATTGTTTTATATAGTTGTACG
>JAGDYQ010000017.1:6611327-6632585 GCA_021962125.1 Bulinus truncatus | reverse complement strand
CAATCAATCAAACAATCAATCTATCAATCAATCAATCTATCAATCAATCAAATAATCAATCAATCAAACAATCAATATATCAATCAATCAAATAATCAATCAATCAAATAATCAATATATCAATCAATCAAATAATCAATCAATCAATCAAACAATCTATCAATAAAAAAACAATCAATCAATCAATCAATCAATCAATCAATCAAACAATCAATCAATCAAACAATCAAGCTATATATCAATCTATCAATCAATCAATCAAACAATCAATCAAACAAACAATCAATGAAACAATCAGTCAAACAATCAATCAATAAATCAATCAAACAATCAAGCTATATATCAATCTATCAATCAATCAATCAAACAATCAATCAAACAAACAATCAATCAAACAATCAGTCAAACAATCAATCAATAAATCAATCAAACAATCAATCAAGATACAATCAAATTAAAAAAAACGTATATGTCACAATTATAATAGGCTGAAAACGTTTTGTTTTTAATTAAAATCACATTCTTCAATTTTCCAGGTAATTAAACAAAAATCATGATACCCCCCCCCCCCAACCCAAGAGATTTGTGTGTTTGATTTGTATAAATATCGTATATTGTAATCTGTAAGCTTTCTTCCCTTGGAGACCCTTATTAAATTTCAGAACTATACAATATAATGAGATTAATTAGATGGATGCAGCTAGAAACGTGTTTAACTAATGCAGTTCAGATGTCATGAATTTTTTCAAGACGTAATTAATTTTACTGTAAAAACTTTTACAGAATCAGTTGCTTTTTGATAAGCACAACTGTTCTCTATAATACAGGTACCAATAACTGCCAAGTTGACAACTTTGGTAAATAGAAAAGAGAAGAAATTTATAGCGAAGGCATTTTCTCTGCTTGTCCTTGTGGAAGATCAACTAAAGTGACATATAAATATAGTGTCAAATAAAAACATTTATTTCCATACGAAACCACGTTTTGTTAATTCTGAGCCATGTTGATAATACGTGTTTTGATAATCAGCTTCTCAATTTTTTCTATGTCGCCTCTGCAGTCAAGTAAGAAATCGATGACTAATCTTGACCTAAACTGTCAGAACAGATGCCAGGACGGTGTGACCGGAAGTGATTGCTCTTGCGACGTCTGGTGCAGACTTTCGAGAAACTGCTGCAGAGATTTACAGCAGATCTGTCCTGAGATTTACATCGAGTCTGGAGCATTACTGGCGCGTTTTTTACATCTGATACAGGAATGTACAGACGACAACTACTTGCTAGTATCTGACTGTCTACCTGACTATGAAACTTATTCCCGACATTTCAACAGGAATGATGCTGACATAGAAGTTTCACTCCAATTTTCAAATATTTTGAAAGGTCGCGGAGCAGTCCAACACATTTTTCGTCAAATACCTGTCACAGACTTGACCTCCGGATTCACCTTTAAAAATCTTAGCGTCTATCAGTGTAATGCCCTGCCAGGGAATAAGCCACTTTTCTGGGAGGTGTACAGCCAAACATTTAATCTAGCTGCTGGAGGAGAAATTCCATTTGATATCAAAACACCTCTGGATATAATAAGCTTTCCACCTGAGCACCTAGAAAAGTCTTCTCTGAATTGTAATCACAAGGACATATTCAGAAAATTGATATCAGACATTGATACACCTGTAGAATCGAAGAATCAATTTGAGATAATATATCAGGATATCAACGTCCTGTGTGCCGTGTGTCAAAACATGACTTTGTCGTTCGTCAACAATGAAAATTACACAGAGAAGCATAAACACGCCTTCGCGGTCATAGCGTCGTTTGAAAAAAATAAGTTTAAATTTCAGATACAGGAAAATGAAGCCGCACGATCATCATCCAAGTGGACTGCTTTAGAATGCAACAACCCAGCGAACACGGAAACTACCGATGGGAGTAGCCCTGTATGTTCTATAATTTCCTGCAACCCGCCTTTCACGAAGTCATATAATGGTTTTTGCAAACATATTAATGTTCTACAGTTGGCCATACCTAGCGATGTAATTCCACTCAACAGATCACTTATACGGCATCTATCTGGCTTCGTCCAATGTTTCTTAAATCGATATGCTGGTTATGACTTGCTAGACCAGTGGCGCGAGACTCGAACATTTTACGACAGCCGATTGGACAGAATATTTTATGTCACTCAGCTAATGATGTATGTAGATGATAATGTTGACTTAGCAGATAACATGGATACGGCTGCGTTGCACTTCCGTAGTTTCGCTGAAGTTATCAAAGCTCTGAAATTTAACATTTCTCAGCAACCCGCTGAAAGTATTAGAAACTCTCCGGAAGTGTCCAGCTTGATACGCATTGTTACCGAAGATAGTAAAGACAGTTACCTTTTCTTCGACGGACTAAACTTCCCTATAGCTATAAACGAAGATACGAAACTAATTCCAGTTTGTGCCAGCGTTCTCAGTAACCATGACGAGAATTTTCCACCTTTTTTTTCCGTGAAACTCTCCTGTGTTTACGTGCCGGAGGATGCCATGAATAATTCCACAATGGAAAAAGAAATGGATAAAAACATTTGTGTAAAGTTACTGACATTTTCTGGACACTGTAGTGTCCATAGTTCAACAATAATTTTATTCAATGCTCTAAATCTCATCTTTATTGCTCTAGTTATAAAAAAATAAATATCATAGCCAGAGAGGAATTGCTTTCTAGAAAAAAAACATGGACAAATTAAATTCTAAGCTGCATTTTTTAACGAAAGAATGTTTATTTTAAATATTTTCATGTCATAAATCTATTAACATAAAAATAAAACATAAATGAACAAATAAATTGTACTCTGTTTGTTACCAGAGAAGTAATTTGACCACGTTTTGATTACATGTATATTCGTATTATACATCTTTGTATTATTACACGAGTGGACTATATTCCTACTGTACCTCTCTGTATTATTACACGAGTGGACTATATTCAGGCCCGTAGCCAGAGGGGGCTAGGGGGGCTGAGCCCCCCCACCGTGCATGATTTGAGCTTTTTGACAAAGTTTTAATAATAACGGCTATAAAACATCAATCATTTTGTTCAATAAATCAATAATAATAGAAACTTAAAAGTTTATATTTTGACAATCATTCAGGCTATTTTACATACATATATAGCTGATCTAATTTTTGGTCATAAAAAGATTGAATCTTATTGAAGTTCACTTCTGGGTATTTTGGGCAGCATTGGCATTTGGGGCTTCAACAGCCGTGTGTCAGAACAGTTTCTCAACCCTCACACGAATGCTTACCCCATATCGCAGATCAATGCTGCAAAAGCGTCTGAGCAATCTTTTCCTGCTTGCATTTGAAAAAGATTTAACAGACAATCTGAATGCTGAAGCATTTTTAGGTAAATTCAGTGCTAAACCACGACGTTTGCGAATTTGAAACGTATAATAATATAAGTTTGCAACCAGTGCCCATGGGTCCTGCGAGTTTTAGGGGCTCGAACTGGGCTGGCCAATCATCTATTTAAAATATGAATATCAGCCCGAAATTTCTGTCGGTGGGCCTATTCACAACCTTGTAATATATTTATATATTGATATCTTCTGAGGACAACTAGCAACTTAAATAAGTAAATAAAATAACATTGACTTCTGCTTCATTTTTATACAACTGTATAATATAATGATTTCTGAGTGATGTTATTTAATTAGCAAATTTACTTTTTAGCAGAATTAATTTTATTTTAAATTGAATAATTACGACTGGTCAATTTGTTGTTGATAGATCTGTTCTTTGTTTTCAATATTTTATAACAAATATCACACAAATAGCTAAGCTATATTCGTGCATCTTTGTCGTTCTTCCCGGGTTGTACGTTAAACCAACAGTATAATAATATAAATAAGGTATCTATTATGTAATAATTGTGTAGCAGAACAAATGGTCAATATATTTATAACAGGAATCAGAAATTGCTCAGCATCAATAAATTTTTATCATTAAATCTCTTTACTATTTAAATTATTTTTAACAAAACTGCAACATGCCATACATTATTAAAACGTAGTTAAAATTATATATTTCTAATTAATAGCTAAACAATCGGTACTAAAATGCACAATTCCAGATATGGAACTGCAAAAAAATTCTTGGGGAGGGGACTCACTGAGATCCCCTCCCCAAACCCCTCCTCTCCGTTCGCAAGCTTTCGGCGCTTCGCGCCTCCAACTTCGCCCCCCCCCCCTCGAACATTTCTTCTATCCCACCCGTTATCGCAAGTTTAGGTAATACATTATTAAATTATCCATCGAAATATTTTTTGTTCTAAGACCAATTTTCGAAAATGAAAACAGTTTTGGCCCCCTCCCCCCGGTCAAAGTTTTGCCCCCCCCCTCGTCAAAGTTGTCTAAATCCGCCCCTGTGCCCCAGGATCATCACTTCGGCACCCCTCCCCCCCCTACCCCGAAAAAAATTTCTTCGCCCCTCCCCGAAAATCTCTTCGGCCCCACCCCCCCAATCCAATAATCCTGGCTACGGGCCTGACTATATTTCTAGTTTGCATCTTTGTATAATTAATATTACTTTAATGCCAACACTCAAATTAAATTTAAAGACTGATGAGGCTCTGCGTGCCATAGGTTCGCCACCACCTGGCAAATTGAATACAAGTCTTGAAAGTTTGATGTGTAAAGACTACTATATTGTCCCGTGTATTTTTGATCCAAATTTTTTGAGGTCTGTTTTTTTTTTAAAAAAAACAAACTAGAAGTGTGTTGTTCCTTGGGATATAACTGAATCCATGGGCGCCGAGAGCCAACACGGGTCCCAGGGCATGACATCATTGCGGGCCCCTTAATAAACAATACGTCATGAAAAAATTGACATGGTCGGGGCGGCCGGGCCCCCTTACAGATGCGGGCCCCCTGGCAATGACCCCCCCTGCCCCTCCCCCCTCTCGGCGTGCATGACTGAATCCATAAAAAAAAAATCTCCGTCTTTCATCAAGAACTAGAAGTGTGTTGTTCCTTGGGATATAACTGAATCCATGGGCGCCGAGAGCCAACACGGGCCCCAGGGCATGACATCATTGCGGGCCCCTTAATAAACAATACGTCATGAAAAAATTGACATGGTCGGGGCGGCCGGGCCCCCTTACAGATGCGGGCCCCCTGGCAATGACCCCCCCCTGCCCCTCCCCCCTCTCGGCGTGCATGACGGAATCCATAAAAAAAATCTCCGTCTTTCATCAAGACATAGGTTATGGGCATGGGCGTATTCATGGGGGGGGGGGCAAGGGGGGCATTTGCCCCCCCCCCCCACATTTTGAAAAAATGTCATATAAGAGGGGGGCATTTGCTCCCCCCCCCCTACATTTAAAAAAAATGTCATAAAGTTGTTATTTGCCCCCCCCCTGGACAATTTTTGCCCCCCCCCCCTGAAAAATTCCTAGCGACGCCCATGGTTATGGGGTTCATTGTCTTATCAAGTACTTGCTTTTCCCACTTAACTTTGTGTGTGTGTGTGTGTGTTGTGTGTGTTTGTTGTGTGTGTGTGTGTGTTGTTTGTGTGTGTGTGTGTGTTCATGCAAATGGTGCTAAGCCAAGAGTTTACAAGATTAGTTCATTGTGTTTTCATGAAATTGTAAAAGCTTAATTATAATTCAAAGTTGAATAAAGCTGTTTAAAATATCATTAAAAATCTTTGTGTGTGTGTGTGTGTGTGTGTATATATATATATATATATATATATATATAAATATATATATTATCTAGTTTAGCTCTGTGCCTGTATCTACTATTATAAATTATTTATTGATCAACTAATTTGGCTTACAGAAATCCAAACTACGAAACACGTAGTAAAACTACACACCTAAAAGAAGTGCACAATTTAAAAATAGATCAGCAAAAAAAAAACAATAAAACATTTCAATGAAAGAGAAAAACACAAAACATTTAAGGTGTAGAGAGTATCCAAGAGGCAAATCTTGAAGGACATTAGGAACAGAAACAAAATATACTTTGCTCTTTTTTTCCTCTTGCAAGGCTTTGTTTTTTATTCTTTGTATTTTAGGTTCCTGTTATTTGTTCTTCAGTGGACAATAAGACCGAAAGTTCCTAGAAAAATCAGAATTAACATTGAATTTGTTGAAAAATGATTTCCGGAATTCCCTGAAAATATTTGTAGACAGGTGTTCAATTCAGAAACATCAGGAGTGTCGTCTGTCATGCTGACCGAAATGTTAACACATAGTAAGTGTACTGGAATTAAAGTGGAAGAATTCACGTAGCTTTTACCGAGGATATTTGCGCACATTGGAATATTTTTAGAATTGGGAAAATTGACTTGATCGAAGTTGACGCCAAATGATTCTTTCGTGTTCATCTGTTGAAGAGTTAATTTATCCGTAACTTCACCTTTCGATTTTGATCGATAAGATCTCAGAACTTTGAAGAGTCGGGCGAGATTTTCGTAGTGGACTCTGGCTAAGAGAAACTCCTCAATCGCCACAGAGTATTGGTTCCAGTACAGCACAAGCTGTGTGACGTACATGATCTTAAACAGTCGTCTGTCAAACAGTGCGCTTGAAGTATTCCATCGGTCTATGACGTCATAACCAGCGTATTTACTGAGAAAGCATTGAACGAAGCCAGATAATCGCTGCAGATTTGATCCGCTCAGCGAAAACTCATCTGCAGGTACGGCCAATACAATCACGTGTACGGTTTTGCATTCGGTCTCTGAAAATTGCACATATTCTGGTCGGCAGCCATTAATAGAACAAACAGATGTACCCTCGGTTTCATTTTCTGGATTGCGACACACAATAGCGTCCCAAACTTGTCTTCTAAGTCCGTCATAGTTTGGGTGATTTATAAATTTGAATTGGTTATATTCAAACGAGGCCAGGATGGGAAGATAAGGTTTGTTTCTATCGAAATTTGAGAATTCATTATTCCTAGGGAACTTCCTGTTCCATTTATAGCACAAATCACAGTAGGAGTTCATGTCGTCGTACAACTCTGCTCTTTTGTGGAGTGAGTTAGCAGCCAGCATTGCTCTTCTTTTAGGTGGCAACTTCTCTCTCTCGGCTAAACATTTAGTGCTTCTGGCTTGTTTTTCTAGCTCTGCCGGTGGGTATACCAGATACTCAAATTGTGATAACTCATCATAGGTCAATTTCCCATGAGCTCCAAGATTGAATGTGTCAAAGTACACGTCCCAGAACAGCGGACTTTTACCTGGTATTGTGTTACATTGATAAGTGCTGACGTTTTTGAAAGTCAGTCCAGACCTCATGTCCGTAACCGGTATTCGGCCAAATAGTTTACTGACGGCTCCGCGACCGTCTAATATATCTTTAAATTTCAATACAAACTCCGTGTGTTGATCATGGCGTAGTAAGTATTCTAGGTCAGTGTCTTGGTCGCGAGGGCAGCCTGATACTAACAAGTATCCTGTGGGAGTACATTCCTGTAGTAAATGTAAAGTTTGCTCAAATCTTGAGAGGGATTCGTTGAATATCCCTGGGCAGACCTGTTTTAAATCTTCGCAGCAGTTTCTTAAATTTCTGCACCGGACATCGCAGGAGCATTTGGGTTCCGTCCTATTCGTCTCACATCTCTCCTGGCATTTTGAATTGAGATCAGTTTTAGACATATCGCGTGCAGTGCTTTCTGGAGATTTAGCCATGGATGGAATGCTGTTGCCGTCGTGGCACCTTATGAGTTGCGCAATCATCAGAATTGTTTTCATCACGCTGCCACTATACAACATTTCAATTTTGAGATAAAGAGAATGAATGTGATGTCTATTGTAGAACAATGTACATTAGGCGATGTGATGATGGCACGATCTTTTATTACCAGAGTTGGCAAGTTATATTTTTTGCCAAGATTGCTCCGGCATATGTAAGTCTGCGTCTGTAATGTTAAACGTGATTAAAATTTTAGAAATGGATTGACTTCACTTGGGACCAAGAAAAGTAAACTTTATAGTTAAATCATATTACCGTTATTAATTGTGGGTTTAAATTCCCATGAGACGTAATTCTTTAAAAAAATGTATACCGAATAGGAATGTTTAATATTATCTCAATTAAAAAAAAAAATGATGTGTCCAGCTAACAGGTAATTACTAATTGTACCTTAAGAAACAAAACCTAAATTTGGCACCTATGGGTAACATTAAAGTGGGCAAAATATGTTCCTTTGTCTGTCAGTGCTAGCGTATGGTACCGCCATAAACAAAAAAAAAACAACAAAAATCATGACGATCGGACTATAAATAATTCAATTCTACATGGCTCCCTTTTGAAATGTGAATATGGCGGCCGACTAAATAGGTACATACACCACAGTGTCTGCAGTGGCGTCACTAGGGTTGGTGTCATCCGGTGCGGTAACTCATGGTGTCACCCCTCTCATGACACCCCATAGACATACAGCATTCTTAGCAAAATGTATAAATAAATTTACATCGACAATAGAAGAATAAATAATTGATATCTATAGGTCAGTGCAAGTATACCAATAATTTCATTAAAATAATTAATAATAAAAAGTACGCAGTGTCTGTTAATAATCGGAGCTATTTTTATATTTGGCATTAATTTTTTTCGAAGCCTTATAAAGTCATTTGCTGTTAATAATCGGAGATATTTTTATTTATTTTTAAAAATTAAATAAGGCTTTGAATTATTTTACATTACAAAAAAAGAATATAGGCCTAAAACTAGATATTTTGCATTTTGGTGTCACCCATTGTGAGGGCGTCACCCGGTGCGGTCCGCACCCCCCTAGTGACGCCACTGAGTGTCTGTTACCGCATGGATGCAGAGAACGGATGGTCGTGCGGTAAAGCGCTCGGCTGTCGACCTGAAGGTACCTGGTTTGATCTCCGGTTCGATCTCCGGTGAGGATGAAGGACATTTCCCTTCATTCTCCCGTGGTGCCTCCCGGCATAAAAAACCGTCCCATTAGTGGTTTATGGGATCTAAGAGATTTCTTCTCATCCCTACAGGGACTTCACACACCGTGTCATGCCTAACAAATTTTCTGCAGACAGAACTGTAAATAAGAAAGTTCAATAAAGCGGACGTTACTTGTGAAATCTCGAAATGAAACCTGCGATAGTAGCTCGAATGGGGACAGATGGTCGTGCGGTAAAGCGCTCGAGTGACGACCTGAAGGTCCCTGGTTCGATGCTCCGGTGAGGACCATTTGGATATTTCCGGCCATGGTTAAAATCTCCGTTATATCTCCCGCCTGTGCCTCCATGGTCATTGCGCTATTGGCTATGGTGGGTATGAAAAAAATTGCACCTTAAAAACCGTCCCATAAGCGGTTTACAGGATCGAAAAGATTTCATCCCATCCATACACACAGTAGTTCATACATCGTTGTTTGTGAGCGCATTGAAGCCGCCTAACAAATTTAGGGCAGACAGAACCATAGTATGAAAGTTCAGTATGGCGGTCAGTGTTGAGTCGGTCAGTGTTGAGTCGGTCAGTGTTGAGTCGGTCAGTGCTGAGTCGGTCAGTGCTGAGTCGGTCAGTGCTGAGTCGGTCAGTGCTGAGTCGGTCAGTGCTTTGCATTGATCAGTGTAGATGTAAGATTTAAAAGTCATTTTTAATACATCTATTTATATCAATATTTATGTGCTAAAAGTCAATAGCTGCAGTCGGTCAGTTAGTGAGTGCTTTGCCTTTAATCAGTAAAGATGTAAGAGCTAAAAGTCATTTTTAATACGACATCTTATGTCAATATTTATGTACGAAATGTCCACAGCTACAGCATACCATTTTTGTGTTGGTCGCCATTTTTTTTATAAAATGATAGAGGACATTTTGGACGGCGTTGGACATTTTGTCAAGATCAAGCAACCTTTTATACCTTACTTGGCCCACTGGCTGAAGTTCGCCCATGTCTGGGGTAATCTTTGGGTTAAATCTGTGAATTATGAATATTCAATATTTAGCCGTGAAAATCTGTTTCAACGTTTTTAATGTCAATATATTTAATTCCCAGACACAAACGTGACGCCAGTTAGTTAATTAGTTAGTTAATTAGTTATTTAATTAGTTAGTTAATTAGATTGATGAAATTTGACCTGATTTACTAACAAGACGGTAATTATAATGTCTTCCCATGTTCGATATCGATCACAGGATATAACTCCCCGATGTATAAAACGTAATTAAAAGTTTGTATCAAAAGGAACGAAATTCTGAAAATAAACAGAACAGAATGTTTGTCACGATTTCTATGTGTTCTTGTAGCGACCGTCGAACAGAAGTTTGTAGGATTTGAATCACTAAAGGGATTTTTCGTAACATCCAAAACACCATTATGTTTAATAGTACCATGATTATTATCATTCTTATGCTCATTGCATTTTCAAGTTTATCCATGAATAATGGGCAGTCAGAAAGTGAATGTAAGGAGAGATGCGAAGCGCAGATATGACATTAAAGAAAAATGGAACCATTCAGTTATAGTTTTTGATAACCGACAGAAAAGAATTTGTTGTATTTGTTCTCAGATAATCCAGTCTTAAGCATGGACGACTATCAGTTTGCTAAAGTCTTTTACTAAAATTATGCTAGGGTTATTAAATTTCTGATATCACTTGGACAACATATGAACAGAAACATTATTTTCAACTCGTCCTATATTTCAACGCTAAAACAAATGGATGGTATAGATGATGAGGACATATCCATCTATTTTCAAGAATATTTTAACTCTGCTCCAACTGCCGAAGGCACAAATATAATTGCATTGTGTGCCAATATTGTTAATGCAAGAAAAGATGAATTATCTATAATATTAAGATGTGTTCAATATTCAAACAGCAACACACAATAAGAGGGGGCAACAAATGTCTGCCTTTATTGACAGGGAACAGTGGACATTTAGGCTCGCAAACATTGATGTTAAGTATTATATTTTGTGTGTGTGTGTATGTTTGTGTGTGGAACTAGTGGTACAATATTTAATGGGATTTGTTAACGTAGAGTGAGAGGATGTATTGATCATATTAAAAAAAGAAGATATATCTTAATTTTATATTTATATTTGTTCATGAGGGTGGGGGCAGGGGTCGGTTGAGCCGCATTCGGCTACTCTGTTGATATAAATGATGAAGTGTTGAGTTCATCTGCTTTATAATCTCGGCGAATGAAGGGATTGTGTGGTTAGCGCATGCCTAGCCGCCTTTACATTCCCAACTTAAATCAGGTACCCATTTTAAGCTGGGTGGACTTGTGGGACGACTTTGCACTAACCTGGAACAAATTCAATGGTTGTCACCGAGGATCTAATCTAGGACTCTCAGGTCGACAGACGAGTATCTACACCACTCGGCCTTCTTACAGCATTTCATTTTATTTGTTTTAGCATACAAATTAAAAAGAAAGAGTGAGGAAAATCTGGACATAATGTACATGGCTACTTCTTAGAAATATAGATCTTCGTTACCCATTTCTCGGACATAATGAAATGGTTGAAAATACATTAAAATGAACGCATTAAAACTTATTTAGGTTCTAGCTTTGGATAAAAAAAACACACAAAACAAACATCAGTAAACGTTGATTATAACCATGCTTGCGGAGCCGCCAAATTTTTTTCCGGCTCCGGCTCCTGCTCCCTCAAATTTGACGGCTCCTATTAAGATAGTATCACACGAGACAAAAATTTTTGTAATTGCGCCACGCAAACATGCCGCTGATAAAAATTTATGCAAATTTTTTCGCGTTCACCCCCATAGCAGGCCCGTAGCGTGCGGGGGGGCAGGGGGCCGGGGCCCCTGCGTTTTGTCTGGCCCCCCTCTGCTTATTTGCTCTACTTAGTAAAATGTATTACCTGATCCCCCTGCTATTGCCTCGCCCCTGCTGTAGAATGCCTGGCCCCTGCTGTAGAATTTTCACGCTACGGGGCTGCCCCATAGTCAGGAACTTGAAAAATATACGCATGTCGGTTTTACTAAAAACAAACCATTTCAGTGCATCCAGAATCATATTATTTTCGACCGAGGTTTCACTAGTCGCCATTTTCATAAGTAATAAAAAGTTATTTCAATGATCAAATTAGCAAATAGTAAAATGATACATTATTTAAAATATTTTAAAGACTTCAGTATTTATATTTATTATTTATAAATTCGAAGTGACTATTCGGACCCGGGTACCAATAAACTCCGATTTTTATTCGGACCCCGTCCCAATAAAGTCTGATTGTTATTCGGACCCATGGCAAATATGCACTTAACTTATCTATACATAAACTTTATTATTGTTTTTTTTTATAATTGTTTGAATTGTATGATTTAATCGTTACTTAGTGTCTAGGGTTCCACTAAGCGCACTCTGTATTATTATTTTTTCGGGTTTCGTCAAATAAAGTTTAAATATAGCTAAGCTTAGTGCATATTTGCCAGGGGTCCGAATAACAATCGGATTTTATTGGGACCCGGGTCCGTATAGCCACAGCCTTATAAATTTATCTACTCTATTTCAGATATTCTGTTTATAATAAAATTGTTAAATGCAGAAAGCGACCATTTTGTTTTTAGTCTATTACAAATTCGCGGCAGCCCCGTAGCGTGAAAATTCTACAGCAGGCTGTGGCGCAGAAAGCCAACACGGGCCCCAGGGCAGGACATCATTGCGGGTCCCTTAATAAACAATAAGTCGTGAAAAAATTGTCATGGTCGGGGCGGCCGGGCTCCCTTAAAGATGAGGGCCTGCTGGCAATGACCCCCCCTGTTTTAACTTTATATATAACAAAATAACATGCCATTAAAAAAATTTCGGAGGGTAAACAAGATTTAAAACGAACACAAAACGATTCCCCGTTAAAGATTTCTTGTGGTGATGTGCGTGCACGCTATCATTTTAACGCTGTTACTGATGTAGCGTTCCTAAAAATAACAACATTTCAAATTGTAGGAGGCAAACAATCAAACAAATTTAGAATTTTAAAGCTAAAAAAAAAATTCTGCGGTAAAAAAAAAGCATTTGGGAGCCGTGGAGCCGCCAGATTTTTTCGGCTCCGGCTCCGGCTCCAGCAAAAAGTAGCGGCTCCCGGCTCCTCGGCTCCGGCTCCACAAGCCTGATTATAACTACTCGGGGGACTGTTGGTTCAGTTCCCGGTCAATACAATAGCACAAGATCGGTATTAGTATCAGTATTTTTGTGATTATAATAGTTTCAGACTTTAGGATTAGTACCCGGTCATTACAAAACACGAGACGTAAAGGTCAGTTCCTGGTCATTACCACACATGAAACTTAAAGGTCAGTTCCCGGTCATTATAATAACTGAAGTACAGTGTTAAGTCAAGGTTTAGGTCCAGAAAAAAAAACTCCATGAAACAGGTGCTGGGTAGCCATTTAAAACAGGGTGTGGACTTGATGAACTTTCACCCCAGGACCTGAAAAAAAATCCAAAAGGTTCTCACTGAGGTTCAAACTTGGGACGACTGCGTTCAACACTCAAGCGCTCTGCACTGCACCTGTACCTGTTTGATTTATATTGGAGTATAAAATTAACGCATTTACTGATTGCAAAAATAATTTTTTTTAAGAGAAATATTAACGATCGAGAGTTTATGGTCGACCTGTTCCTAGTCCTCAAAATGATAATTAGAACAATATCACCTCTTCCCCCCAACCCCCCCGTATTGAAAGTCAGTCTATTTGACACCGCTCTATTCCACTCCATTCACTTGTACCACTGTCTTACCTAAAACTTCTTGGCAGGGCCGGCCGCACGAACTGCGGGGCCCAATTTAACGGATGATAGCAAGGCCCCTCTTTTATATTTTTTTTAAAATAACAACTATTACTGCGTAACTTTGCAAGGCGCGGGGCCCAATTTGGAGCCATGGGTCATCAAATCGGCACAAGACCGTCCCTGCTTCTTGGTACTTACTTTGTACATGCTTCATTATTTTTATCAGTAAATGTGTTTAACTACGTAAAAAATGCTAAAATAAAATTTAAAAAAATAATGCAACATAAGTCAATTTGTAGTTTTAACAGCTTGCTACCTTATTTCTTTCTCGTGTTACCTAACCTGTCCTAGTATATAAGATCAGAACCTAAAATGTAACTTATTCATCAACATTTTATATCTGAAACTTCGTTTTCCGCTTGTTTATATTAAGAGAAGTTACGTTGTTTTTGCTCAATCCCCAGTTACAATTATACATTTCTTTTTCATATTTTGTTGTTAAAGTTGTTATCCCCCTTCACAATATCATTTTCCTCCCATTTTCCTCCTATTTCCCTCTCTTTTCCCCTTTAAGATCTTATTAATATCTTTGTCAGTCTATGGGCTACACCAAAAATCGTTTATCGTAGTTTCTAATGCCGTACACGTGACCACTGCAATCCTCCACGCCAAAGAGTTTACAAACAATCAACATTTTTTGGTAATGTTTATACTAAAAGAGGAATTGCAGAAAGATATTATGGCATCCTGCTTCTTGGTACTTAGTTTGTACATGCTTTATTATTTTTTTTGTAATAAATGTGTTTAAGTACATAAAAAAATGCTAAAATAAAATTTAAAAAAATTCAACATAAGTCATTTTGTAGTTTTTACAGTTTGCTACCTTATTTCTTACTGGCGCCACGGACAATGTTGTGACTGGTAGCATGCCATGTAGCCCACGGGCCGTATCACCTAGCCTATCCTAATATATTAAGTCAAAAGATAAAATCAAACTTATGCATCAACATTTTATTTCTTAAACTTCGTTTTCCGCATGTTTATAATTTGTATAATATGAAAGGTTATGTTGTTTGTACTCATTCCTCAGTTATAATTATACATATCTTTTTCTAATTATGTTGTTAAAAATGTTATCCCCCCCCCCTTCACAATATCATTTCCCTCCCGTTTCCCCTTTAAGGCCTTGTTAATATCTTTGTCAATCCATGGACTACACCAAAGATCGTTTATCATACATAGTTTATAATGCCGAAAAAGTGACCACTGCAATTCTCCTCTCCAAGAAACCGACGCGCTTGCATACAATCAACATTTTTTAGTAATGGTTGTATTAAAAGTGGAATTGCAGAATGATATTATGGCATCCCAAGTTTAACACTGATTTATTATGTTTTTATTTTTTTGTTTTCTTTGCAATATTTAACGTTATTTTTAATATTGTAGTGTACATGTTTTCAACAAAAGGCAAGTGAAATTCTTTAAACAATATACATTTTAAGAAAATATAAAACAACACATTTAAAGAAATTCGTTATTACACCATGTTCACCATTTAATGCTTCATCGATTATAATTTATGTTTGGCTAACAATCCATTCTCGTTATGAGGGGAAATGAAGTTACTGTGCCAGCCCATCCTCCATTTAATTAAATTAAAAGGTAAAGTTAATAAAAAAAAAACAATTGGTTTTCAATTTTTCGCCATTTAATAAAAAGTTATATTCTTTCAATGGACAATATGACCAAAAACTCCAATTAAGATAATACGCAACAAAAAAATTGTTGAGCAATGATCCAAAAAGTACCCGGAGACTAATTGTAGGCAGGCGTTTTCTTCAGTGGTAATAGGTGTTACTTCTGTTTCATTGAACAATAGTTTAACACACTGCAACTGGTCGAGACTATTGTCAGTAAAATTATTGTCTCCCTCTGAAAAAACATGACAACAAAAAGGAATCATGTGGTACCCTTCGGGAATCTTAGTAAATTTTTTAATTGAGTTTGAAAGCATGTACAAAGCTGATGCTTCTTTAGAAACAATATGTTTCAGGGTTAATATATCAGATGATTTATATGGGTTTTCAGAATTCTTTTGAAAAATATATGACTTAAGAACTTTGAAAAGTCTGACAAAATGTTCGAATTGGTCCGTAAAAAGTAAGTCTTGTACTCTCACTTTTTCATTATCCCAATACAGCAGAAGCTCTGTGATGTACAATTTTCGAAACTGTCGTCTGTCAAACACCGTTTGTGTTTTTGACGGTTGCACTCTAACGTCGTACCCAGCGATTCTACTTAGAAAACATTGAAAGTAGCCAGGTAAGTATTGCAAACGCGTTCTGCTCATGGGAATTACATCGCCAGGTACAGCCAGCAGCAATACATTCCTAGATTTACACCGATTCTCTGAGAGCTGATTAGATCCCGAATCGCAGCCTTTTATAGAACAGATAGAGTTATCTGTCGCTTCATCTTTTATAATCTCACATTCAATGTCAGTCCATAATGGTTGTCTAAGACCGTCATTGTTTGGGTGACGTCGAAACTTAAAGCGTCCAGTTTCAAACGATGCCACAATAGGCAACCAAGGTTTCCTCCTATTGAATTTTAACTTTGCAGAATCCTGTTCTAAAAAGTTGTTCGTTGCTTGACAAACATCGCAATGAGACTGTATTTCACTGAATATATCAATCCCCTGGTTTAATGTGTGAGGCGTCAAAACAACAGCTTTATTTGGCCGTTCTGTTGCATTCTGAGTAAAACATTTAGTATTTATTTGAGATTCTGCCAGTTCTACTGGTGGAAGTACTACATATTCCAGTTGCGAGAACTCATCAAAAGACAGTTATCCTTCACGGCCAAGGTTAAAAAAGTCAACGTACACCTCCCAGAACGAGATAGTTCTACTTAATATTGTGTTACACTGATACACACTGATATTTTTGTATGTGAAACCAGACATTAATTCTGTGACTGGTATTTGACGAAATAGCTGACTTACTGCTCCAACCTCGTCAATAATATCTTGATACATCAACATAAATTCTTGGTAAAAATTACTGTCTATTGATGATTGTATATCACTTTTTGTTAGTTTTGGACAGTCAGATACTAACAAGTAGCCATACGGTGAACATTCCTGTAGTAACTGTAAGGTTTGTGCAATTCTCGTCAAGGATTCATCGAAAATCTCGGGAAATGCCTGCAGTAAATCTTCGCAACAATTTCTGAAGAAGGTGCACCTTGCATCACACGAGCACTCTGTTTGAAGTATTTCGGTCCTAAACCCCTGCCTACAATTCGAAATCAAATCACTTTTAGAAACATTGGATTGAACACCTGTTTGTGAATGATCGCCCACATGAGAAGGATAGGCTGCGGAATAATCACACAGCTGTGCCGATAAAAAAATACAACACAAAGCGCAGCAACGAAACAAAACATTCGCCTTGCAGAAAGTCATGATGTCTCAGCCGACCACGACAAATGTCAGCTATACATTTATCAGATTTCGCTCTGTTTTTATTTGTACGCAATTTATCAGGTTTTTTTTTATTGTAAGTAAAATTTCGACATTTAATTGTTATCTCGGTGTAGCAAATGTGTTGAGTATTAGAAGCCATGAATGGTTTATAAAAAAAATCACATCCTTAATAATTGATCAGGGATTTGGTGCGAGTACAGTTACAGACAAATCTAATTATGAAATAAATTAATAATGACGGGAGGGCAGCATATTTTTTATTATTATTATTATTATTATTATTATTATTATTATTATTATTATTACGAAGTGAAAGTTGAGATCAAAAGTCATATAAAACATAAATAAAAGCTAAATAATTCTGACTCAGATTTCTCTTGAGAGTTAATAAACAAAATTGCTGTGATTATTGGGGAAATATTTACTGGCGTTTTTAGGGTTAATTGGGTTACGGCGTATGTTGATTTCTTTCATTGTTGTTTTTAAAAGTGCATGGGCGTCACCAGGGGGGTGCGGGTGACATTAACATAGGAGTGACACCAAAAATAAACAGTTCTAAACTTCATAGCAGAAAGGACACGGTCTAGTCTGGTTTTATAACCGATCGTCGTTAAAAACATGAGCAGGATGCCACCATGCAGAGCAGTAACAAAGGTTGCCACCATGCAGAGCAGTAGAGCAGGGTGCCACCATGCAGAGGAGTAGAGCAGGGTGCCGCACATGCAGAGCAGAAGAGCAGGGTGCCACACATGCAGAGCAGTAGAGCAGGGTGCCACACTTGCAGAGCAGTAGAGGAGGATGCCACCATGCAGAGCAGTAGAGCAGGGTGCCACACTTGCAGAGCAGTAGAGCAGGGTGCCACACTTGCAGAGCAGTAGAGGAGGATGCCACCATGCACAGCAGTAGAGCAGGGTGCCACACTTGCAGAGCAGTAGAGCAGGGTGCCACACTTGCAGAGCAGTAGAGGAGGATGCCACCATGCACAGCAGTAGAGCAGGGTGCCATCATGCAGAGCAGTAGAGCAGGGTGCCACCATGCAGAGCAGTAGAGAAGGGTGCCGCACATGCAGAACAGAAGAGCAGGGTGCCACAAATGCAGAGCAGTAGAGCAGGGTGCTACCATGCAGAGCAGTAGAGCAGGGTGCCACACAAGCAGAGCAGTAGAGCAGGGTGCCACACATGCAGAGCAGTAGAGCAGGGTGCCACACTTGCATAGCAGTAGAGAAGGATGCCACCATGCAGAGCAGTAGAGCAGGGTGCCGCACATGCAGAGCAGAAGAGCAGGGTGCCACACATGCAGAGCAGTAGAGCAGGGTGCCACACATGTAGAGCAGTAGAGCAGGGAGCCACACTTGCAGAGCAGTAGAGAAGGATGCCACCATGTAGAGTCGTAGAGCAGAGTGCCACCATGCAGAGCAGTAGAGCAGGGTGCCACACATGCAAAGCAGAAGAGCAGGATGCCACACATGCAGAGCAGTAGAGCAGGGTGCCACACTTGCAGAGCAGTAGAGCAGGGTGCCACACTTGCAGAGCAGTAGAGGAGGATGCCACCATGCACAGCAGTAGAGCAGGGTGCCATCA
Source organism: Bulinus truncatus (assembly GCA_021962125.1). Classification (NCBI taxonomy): domain Eukaryota; kingdom Metazoa; phylum Mollusca; class Gastropoda; family Planorbidae; genus Bulinus; species Bulinus truncatus. The sequence continues at coordinate 6,613,782 of JAGDYQ010000017.1, read as the reverse complement.
TGCAGAGCAGTAGAACAGGGTGCCACCATGCAGAGCAGTAGAGAAGGGTGCCGCACATGCAGAACAGAAGAGCAGGGTGCCACAAATGCAGAGCAGTAGAGCAGGGTGCTACCATGCAGAGCAGTAGAGCAGGGTGCCACACAAGCAGAGCAGTAGAGCAGGGTGCCACACATGCAGAGCAGTAGAGCAGGGTGCCACACTTGCATAGCAGTAGAGAAGGATGCCACCATGCAGAGCAGTAGAGCAGGGTGCCGCACATGCAGAGCAGAAGAGCAGGGTGCCACACATGCAGAGCAGTAGAGCAGGGTGCCACACATGCAGAGCAGTAGAGCCCGGTGCCAAATATGCAGAGCAGTAGAGCAGGGTGCCACCATGCAGAGCAGTAGGGCAGGGTGCCACCATGTAGAGCACTAGTGCAGGGTGCCACCATGCTGAATGTGTGGGGCTTAGGTAAATGAATAGAATTTAAAGCTGCTCCGATCATTCTCTGCCTTTCTCTATCTCTCACTGTATCTCTCTCTATATATATATATATATATATATATATATATATATATATATATATATATATGTATATATATATATATATATATTGTCCCTTAAGTTCCCATATATTCCCATTCTCTCTCTCTCTCTTTCTCTCTCTCTCTTTTTCCTTATCTCTCTTTTCCGATAATTGACATAGAGTTGTATCTACTTATGGATGGCAGTTGATCATTGTATAGCAGAAAATTGAAAGGAAGCTTCTAGTCCGTTTCAATTATTGAAAAATAGGAGTAGAATTTACTGATGCGTAAAATTTTGACCTTACTTGGTTGAAAATAAACACAAAGCCTATAGTCCCATTCGCAAAATACTAAACAGGAGTAGAAGCAATTGGCACATATTCCCATAAGTTCGCACTTTTTCCCATATGTTCCTACATATTCCCATAAGCTCCCAAATATTCCCATAAGCTCATACATATTCCCATAAGCTCCTACATATTCCCATAAGCTCCTAATATTCCCATTAGTTCGTACATATTCCCACCAGCTCCTACATATTCCCATAAGCACCTACATATTCCCATAAGCACCTACATATTCCCATAAGCTCCCACATATTCCCATAAGCTAACAATAATTCCCATAAGCTCCCACATATTCCCATAAGCTCACAAAAACTCCCATAAGCTCCCATATATTCACATAAGCTCCTACATATTCCCATAAACTCCTACATATTCCCATAAGCTCCCAAATATTCCCATACGCTCCAAAATATTCCCATAAAATCCTACAAATTACCATAATCTCCCAAATATTTCCATAAGCTCCCACATATTCCCATAAACTCATAGATATTTTAATAAGCTCCCCAAAGTTCCCATAAGCTCCCATGTATTCCCATAAGCTCTTAATATTCCCATAAGCTCCCAAATATTACCATAATCTCCCAAATATTTCCATAAGCTCCCACATATTTCCATAAACTCATAGATATTTTAATAAGCTCCCCAAAGTTCCCATAAGCTCCCATGTATTCCCATAAGCTCCCACATATTCCCATAAGCTCACAAAACTCCCATAAGCTCCCATATATTCACATAAGCTCCTACATATTCCCATAAACTCCTACATATTCCCATAAGCTCCCAAATATTTCCATAAGCTCCAAAATATTCCCATAAAATCCTACATATTACCATAATCTCCCAAATATTTCCATAAGCTCCCACATATTCACATAAGCTCCTACATATTCCCATAAACTCCTACATATTCCCATAAGCTCCCAAATATTTCCATAAGCTCCAAAATATTCCCATAAAATCCTACATATTACCATAATCTCCCAAATATTTCCATAAGCTCCCACATATTCCCATAAACTCATAGATATTTTAATAAGCTCCCCAAAGTTCCCATAAGCTCCCATGTATTCCCATAAGCTCTTAATATTCCCATAAGCTCCTACATATTCCCATAAGCTCCCAAATATTCCCATTCTCTCTCTATTTCTCCTTTATTCGCTCTCTAACTCTCCTTCTCTGCCTCTTACTCTTTCTCTCTCTCTCTCTCTCTCTCTCTCTCTCTCTCTCTCTCTCTCTGTATATATATATTTATTTATTTATTTATATCTCACATATTGCCATAAGCTCCCGCATATTCCCATAAACTTACGCATATTCCCATAAGTTCCCATATATTCCCATTCTCTCTCTCTTTTTCTCTTTCTCTTTCCTTATCTCTCTTTTTCGATAATTGACATAGAGTTGAATCTCATTATGCATGGCAGTTGATCATTGTATAGCAGAACATTGAAAGGAAGCTTCTAGTCCGTTTCAATTATTGAAAAATAGGAGTAGAATTTATGATGCGTAAATTTTTGACATTACAATGTTGAAAATAATCACAAAGACTATAGTCCCATTCGCCAAATACTTAACAGGAGTAGAATCATTTTGCACATA
>JAGDYQ010000017.1:6506327-6608827 GCA_021962125.1 Bulinus truncatus | reverse complement strand
ACCATCATCACCATCATCACCATCATCATCATCACCATCATCATCATCATCATCAACACCATCATCATCACCATCATAATCACCATCATCATCACCATCATAATCATCACCATCATCATCATAATCATCATCATCATCATCATACCCTTAACCGGTGTGGTCATTGGGGGAACGCATGGCCATCTCAACAGACATATTTCTCAATAGTTGCCTATCCTGGGTGGCTGTCTTTAGTTCATTTATTAGTAGCACTGTCCATTCTTTTAAATTGTCAAACCAACATTTCCGCTGGCGCCATCTGCGACGGCCTCTATCTACAGTCCCTTGGTGAATAGTTTTTTGGCAGGCTATCATGCCTTGACACACGTCGTTTAATTGTTGCAATGGTCGTTTTCTGAAGGCCCGCGATTGATGATATTCTTTCTCTGACATACTCATGGTCTTGCGTTTTAGGTAGGAGATTCGAAGTATTTGCCTCATGAATTTTTTTTGAATGCATGTAACTTGCTTGTCCTGACTGCTAGAAGTGTCCATGTCACACACCCATATAGGGCAATTGTTCTAACTGGGGCTCTGTAAAGACTGAGCTTCATGGATAGGCTAATGTTGGTGGTTGCCGGCTAACAATGTTTTTTTTTTCTGAAACTAGATCTATACATTAGAAAGTTCAATAAAGCGAACGTTGTTGACCGCTATGGCCGTCACGGGTGGAATTTCGAAATGAAAAATTACGATAGTAGCTCGTACATGGACGGATGGTTGTGTGGTAAAGCGCTCGACGGTCGACCTGAAGGTCCCTAGTTCGATCTCAGATGACTTCAAATGGATATTTCATGTCATGGTTAAAATCTCAGCTATATCTCCCTCGGTGCCTCTACAGTCACTGCGCTATCGCCTATTGTGGGTATGAAAGAAGGGCACCATAAAAACCGTCCCATAAGTGGTTTACAGGATTTAAGAGATTTCATTTCATCCTTACAGGGACTTCACACATAATAGTTTGTACATCGTTGTCTGTGGGAGCCGCCTATTGAATTTACGGAACACGAAGCCATCAATAAAAAAAGTTTAATTTGGTTGACATTCCGTTATGACAGCTATGGGAGGGATTTTGAAATACATCCTGTTCAACTTTTTTTGAAAAGTAAGTTATACGGTATGAGGCGACCAAATCTCAGCTTTTTATCTACACGGAAAGTCGGAGAATTAGTACTGAGTCGATCAGTGTTGAATCGGTGAGTGTTGAGTCGGTAAGTGTTGAGTCGGTGTTGAGTCGGTCAGTGTTGAGTCAGTGTTGAGTCGGTGAGTGTTGAGTCGGTGAGAGTTAAGTCGGTGAGTGTTGAGTCAGTCAGTGTTGAGTCAGTGTTGAGTCGGTGAGTGTTGACTCGGTCAGTGTTGAGTTGGTGTTGAGTCGGTCAGTGTTGAGTCACTGTTGAATCAGTGTTGAATCGGTGAGTGTTGAGTCGGTGAGTGTTGAGTCGGTGAGTGTTGAGTCGGTGTTGAATCGGTAGTGTTGAGGCAGTGTTGTGTCGGTGTTGAGTCGCTGTTGAGTCGGTCAGTGTTGAGTCGGTCAGTGTTAAGTCGGTGTTGAGTCGGTCAGTGTTGAGTCAGTGTTGAGTCGGTAAGTGTTGAGTCGGTGTTGAGTCGGTCAGTGTTGAGTCAGTGTTGAGTCGGTGAGTGTTGAGTCGGTGAGAGTTAAGTCGGTGAGTGTTGAGTCAGTCAGTGTTGAGTCAGTGTTGAGTCGGTGAGTGTTGACTCGGTCAGTGTTGAGTTGGTGTTGAGTCGGTCAGTGTTGAGTCACTGTTGAATCAGTGTTGAATCGGTGAGTGTTGAGTCGGTGAGTGTTGAGTCGGTGAGTGTTGAGTCGGTGTTGAATCGGTAGTGTTGAGGCAGTGTTGTGTCGGTGTTGAGTCGCTGTTGAGTCGGTCAGTGTTGAGTCGGTCAGTGTTAAGTCGGTGTTGAGTCGGTCAGTGTTGAGTCAGTGTTGAGCCGGTCAGTGTTGAGTCGGTGTTGAGTCAGTCAGTGTTGAGTCGGTGTTGAGTCGGTGAGTGTTGAGTCGATGTTGAATCGGTCAGTGTTGAGGCAATGTTGTGTCGGTGTTGAGTCGCAGTTGAGACGGTCAGTGTTGAGTCGGTCAGTGTTGAGTCGGTGAGTATTGAGTCGGTGTTGAGTCGGTCAGTGTTGAGTCGGTGTTGAGTCAGTCAGTTTTGAGTCGGTGTTGAGTCGGTGAGTGTTGAGTTGGTGTTGAGTCGGTCAGTGTTGAGTCGGTGTTGAGTTGGTCAGTGTTGAGTCGGTGTTGAGTCGGTGAGTGTTGAGTCGGTGTTGAGTCGGTGAGTGTTGAGTCGGTGAGTGTTGGGTCGGTGAGCGTTGAGTCGGTGTTGAGTCGGTCATAGTTGAGTCGGTGAGTGTTGAGTCGGTGTTGAGTTGGTCAGTGTTGAGTCGGTGTTGAGTCAGTCAGTTTTGAGTCGGTGTTGAGTCGGTGAGTGTTGAGTTGGTGTTGAGTCGGTCAGTGTTGAGTCGGTGTTGAGTTGGTCAGTGTTGAGTCGGTGTTGAGTCGGTGAGTGTTGAGTCGGTGTTGAGTCGGTGAGTGTTGAGTCGGTGAGTGTTGGGTCGGTGAGCGTTGAGTCGGTGTTGAGTCGGTCATAGTTGAGTCGGTCAGTGTTGAGTCGGTGTTGAGTTGGTCAGTGTTGAGTCGTTGTTGAGTCGGTGAGTGTTGAGTCGGTGTTGAGTCGGTGAGTGTTGAGTCGGTGAGTGTTGGGTCGGTGAGCGTTGAGTCGGTGTTGAGTCGGTCATAGTTGAGTCGGTCAGTGTTGAGTCGGTCAGTGTTGAGTCGGTCAGTGTTCAGTCGGTGAGTGTTCAGTCAGTGAGTGTTCAGTCGGTGAGTGTTGAGTCAGTAAGTGTTCAGTTGGTCAGTGTTGAGTCAGTCAGTAAGTGAAAGCTTTTCCGTTTATCAGTATAGATGTAAGAGCTAAAAGTCATTTTTAATACGACTTGTGTTTATATCAATATTTATGTGCTAAAAGTCCATAGCTACAGGCTGCCATTTTGGTGTTGGTCGCCATTTTTTTATAAAATGATAGAGGACATTTTGGATGGCGATGGACATTTTGTCAAGATCAAGCAACCTTTTATACCTTACTTTGCCCGCGGGCTGAAGTTCGCCCATGTCTGGGGTCAGCTGTGGGTTAAATCTGTGAATTAAAAATATTAAATATTTAACCACGAAAATCTGTTGCAACATTTTTATGTCAATATATTCAATTCCCAGACACAAGAGTGACGCCAATGAGTAAATAATTAGATTGATGAAATATGACCATGTTTACACGTAAGTCGGTAACTACAATCTTGGATCGATTTACCGCCGGGGATGCCGGGGATATCCACAGCACTGAGAATGATGAAACCGCCGGGGATGAAACCATAGACATTTATCCCCGGTTCTGCAGAATTTTTTTTCTTCCCCAGCACTGGGTTTTTCATAAATCGAACACTGATTACACTGGCGTCCCATGTTCGATATCAATCACAGGATATAACTCCCCGATGTATAGAACGTAATTAGAAGTTTGTATGAAAAGGAAGGAATCTCTGAAAATAAACAGGACAGAAATTTTGTCACGATTTGTATGTGTTCTTTTAGCCACAACCGAACAGAAGTTTATTTGATTTGAACCACCAAAGAGATTTTTCGTAACATCCAAAACAACTTTATGTTTAATAGTACCATGATTATTATCATTCTTCTGCTCATTCGATTTTCCAGTTTATCCATGGCTAACAGGCAATCAGAAAGTGGCTGTAAGGAGAGATGCGAAGCACAGAATAGTTATTGCCCTTGTGATGTCCGATGCAGGATTTTCAAAAGTTGTTGCGCAGATTTACGGCAGATCTGCCCAGATATTCACAACGAATCAATAACAACATTTGCGCAAACTTTACAACTGGTACAAGAGTGTACAACCACTGGATACTTGCTAATATCTGAATGTCCACCTGACAGAGAAAGTCGTTTAAATCTTAAGATTGACCACAGCGTGTATCTAAGAACTCATCAAGAAATTGTGTACGGTCGAGGAGCTCTGAGTTATTTACTTCACCGAGTACCACTTAGAGACGGAAATAATGAATTCACCTTTAAAAACCAAAGCGTGTTCTTGTGTAATAATATTCCAGGTAAGAGTATGACCTTCTGGGACCTGTACATTGACGCATTCCGTCTTGGAAGACACGGAGAGTTGTCTTGGGATGAGTTGTCTAAACTGGAGTACGCTGTAGTCCCACCAGAAGGAATGGAACAAATTGTTGAAAAAATGAAATGTTTATCCCAAAATAAGATATATACTCGATTCATGCACTATCAATATGAGGATGCTGTGCTACGTAAATCAATAGAATCTCGCTGTACTGTATGTTTTAAGGAAAAGAAAACTGAATCTAAGAGTAAAAAAGTAAAGTATGTTTTGAACCGAGACAGGCCATCTCTGCCCATTAAGTTATCTTTAAAAAATAATAAGTTTCATTTTATATCCCTAAAAAGTTACTTCGGACATAAAAAATTGAATTGGAAATCTCTAGAATGTTCTATATCTAAAAACAAGTCTAAAGAAGTGCATGCCTGCTTCATCGAAGAATGTTTCGAAGGACTGGTTAAAATTTCACCCACACAGTGCAAGGCAAAATATGAAATTCAAATGGCGGTTCCAGCTGATGAAATTCCAGTAGGTGTGAAACACTTACAGTGTTTGCATCGCTTCATTCTCTGTTTTCTTCACACTTACGCCGGATATGACATTAAAGAAAAATGGAACCATTCAGAAATAATGTTTGATAGCCGACAGAAAAGAATTTTCTACGTCACAAAGTTTTATTTGTTCTCAGATGATCCAGTCTTAAGAATGGACTACTATCAATTTGCTAAAGTCTTTCACTTAAATTTCGCAAGGCTTATTAAAGTTCTGAAGTCACTCGGACAACATATGAACAGAAACACTATTTTCAACGCCTCCTATATTTCAACGCTAAAACAAATGGTTAGTATAGATTATGATGAAACATCCATTTATTTTCAAGAATATTTTAACTCTACTCCAACTGCCGAAAGCACAACCACAATTTCATTATGTGCCAATATTGTTGATGCAACAACATATGAATTATCTATAGTATTAAGCTGTATTCAATATCCAAACAGCAACACTGAAGACAAGACGATAAGTGAGGGCAACAAGTGTCTGCCTTTATTGACAGGGAACGGTGGACATTTAGGCTCGCAAACATTGATGTTAAATATTATATTTTGTGTGTTTGGAACTATTGGTACAATATTTAATGGGATGTGTTAACATACATTGATGGTAAATATTATATTTTGTGTGTTTGGAACTATTGGTACAATATTTAATGGGATGTGGTAACGTAGAGTGAGAGGATGTATTGATCATATCTAATTAAAAGAAGATATATCTTAATTTTTATATTTATATGTGACCATTGGGGGGTAGGGGGTGGTGGAGGGGGGGGGCGGTTGCGACGCAATCGGCCACTCTGTTGATATAGGGGTCCGCGGTATCATTCAGGGGGGGGGGGGTCCGTGGAAAATTTAAATTAATTTGGGGGTCCCTGAACAGCTCCAGGGGGTCCTTGAAAGGCTCATGTTTAATTTATAAAATAGTAAAATTATGATCCATTTATATTGCGAGGTTCTTTTATAAACGCGTATTAGATGTTCCAACAACAGTAAACAGCACTAATATACTAAGCCGACTCCAGTTGAGAGTGACGATAATAATATTTACGATAATTCTTAAAAATAAATGCATGAACATGAACTGACATATAATGGTGAACTCAGGAGGAGTACAATTATTACAGTCTAGCTTTGGACATCGTAGTATGCGGAAATCGCATCATCAAACTCTGACTATATTGTTTTCCCACAATCTGTCGGCGCGGCATAGAAAACGGTTATTAAGACATGCCTAGACTGACCAGACCAGCACGGTGTATGTAATGCTGATCTGCCAGAATGGCAATGCAAGGGTTTTTTTTCCTGCCACTCGGACAGTGGGGAGGGTGTAATGTACCTGACTACCAGCCAGAAATGGCAGGCTGCGACGGTGTGCTTGAGTGGGACAGAGTGGAAGGGTGTGAATACTATTGTCTCAGATTGTCCTCATTGACCACAGTACCACCGTCGCTAAAAGTTTTCTTTCCTGGCCAGGAGAACCCCAATGATATTTTCCCCACAGACTATGGTGTGCCTTCTAGACCAGGTTAACCAAATGGCTCAGATCCATTATAGTGCAGATACTACACTTTAATATTAGCCAATTGGCCGAGAAGCGTCACTGCAACAATTCATTGGGACAGCAGCTAAGCAAGATGATGATGACTGCATGCTTCTTATTGATTGCAAAGTCCAGAAAGCTGTATATTATTGATGAAGATTTTATTTTACCAGTTGTAAGTGAGGTAATACACACAGTTTTGCACAAACCACATTTCGACATTATAAAAAAGAATTACACTGAGTAATATTAATAATAAATTGCTCAGTCCGTTAAAAATTCCTTATGTGATTACTTGAAAACATCTGAATTTTCTATACAGCTTGACTAGTTCACTTCAGAGTCGTAGCGAGGGGTGGGTAAGGGGGCATAATGCCCCGTGCACTACTCACTAAAGGGAGCCAAATGGTATATTTTACATATATTAGTAGGTTTTTGAATGGAAGGGGGGCGCTAAAAATGTATTAAAAGGTATTATGCGGTTGTGCCCCGGGCAGGAATTAAGCTCGCTACGGCATTGGTTCACTTTACCAGGAACCGAAACTTTTCTTTTTATCTGATGTAAGATGTGTAAAGAAGAAAAAATGTGCTCAATGTTCGAAAACCGGTACAAAAGGTGAAACGTTATTTACTGAATTAAAAAGATTTTTCAATGTAAAAGCTATTCCCTCGACTAATATCATTTCTCTTGCCACTGATAGTGCTCTGGCAATGGTTGGAAGATACAGAGGCTTTCTGGCATACTTAAAACAAACTGTACCAAATGTATTTTCAGTACAGTGTGTCATTCATCGACATCATTTTGTCGCAAAAAAATGTTAGTGAATGTTTGCATGGATCACTAGATTAAGTCATTCAAACAGTTAATAAAATCAGAAGGAATGCCTTCAATGAGAGAATATTTTCTCAACTTTGTTTGAAAAATGACGAAGACGATAACCGTTTACTACTTCACACAGATGTACGTTGGTTATCTAAAGGTGCATGTTTAAATCAAATTTTATGCGCACTTTGATTCAGTGTTGATATTCCTGGAAAGCAAAGACAATGATTTGCGACACAATTCAATTAATTAAAGAAACAAATATCCTGTGCATTTTGTAGCTTTTTTACTTGGGGATCCGTGGGCAAGTTTTGATTTTAAAAAGGGGGTCCATGGGTAAAAAAGTTTGGGAACCACTGATGTACATGGTTACTTCTTAGAAATATAGATCTTCATTACCCATTTCTTGGACACAATGTACATAATGAATATGGCTACTTCTTAGAAACATAGGTCTTCGTTACCCATTTCTCTTTTTTTACGTTATTTTATAAACATCTGTAATTTAGGTATATTCATGGTGGGTTCGCAAAAGAAATGCCGACAAATTTGCTTTTAAAGAGCATATTTTTTATTTCGTTCAAGCAAAATAAAAGCTACAGGAACCATAGAAATGTTCTTTGTTTGTGTGTGTGTGTGTGTGTGTGTGTGTGTGTGTGTGTGTGTGTGTATTAGAGGGTACCTAGGCAGCCAGCCAGTTTGTTTATTCTCTAAAGCTGCAACTTCCAGATAATGGAAAGGAAAGGCAGGAAAACTTTGCAACTGTACCGGTAAACAAAACTTGTATCAAACTTAAAAGATGCATAACATGTGCACGAATATTACCAGTTTATTTGGTTATACACAATACGATGTTGGTATACTGTCAATATTTCTTTTACGTTGTAAACAACTGATTGGGAACTGGCAATAGTATCAGTACGGTACTGAAAAAAATCAATCACGAAACTATATCAGTTCTACTTTAGGAGTCTTAAAGAGTCAAATGATCGAGGTAAATTATGTTCTGACAATTTAAAATACAGTTTAAATAAATTCATGCGATGGGCTTAGAATAAGCTAGAAACATTATTTTAAGATTCTCGCTATTAAATGGGGTGGGTGATAAATAAGTTTTGCATGTGCGCCCGAAAATTTATTATGCTGACCCAGCCCGAATGTGTGTATATTTTTAATTATCACCAGGTATTGCATACAATAAATCCTTATGGAAACATTTTTGTCCTATTTTTAATATAAGTATACATTGATAAAGAGTCAGTTACAAAAGTAAATGTATATTAATACATTAAAAAAATATACTTCACTATAGCGCAATATTATTAAACATGCATAAGTATGTATTGTTTGTTGAATGTATACATGAAAGATCGAAAAAAAAAAGTCGGTAGCAAAAAAAAAAAGATTAAAAATATATCATTAAACGTGCATCTTTATATATGGTATGAGGTATAAGCAAAAAAAAATAAATACACAGTTATTTCCCTCCCCCCCCCCCTCATCGGTGTTTGTGTCTGCTAGAAAACCGACACCGGTGTCCGGTGTCGGCGGCTGCTGGAATGCCGAGACCGGTGTCGTTGACAAATATTTTGGCCGACACCCCACCCCTGGAAAAATACCTTAAAATGAACGCATTAAAAAAACTATTAAGGTTGTTTTTTTGCTTTAGAATTGAAAACAAACCAAAAACAAACATCAGTAAACGTTAATTACAATTACACCAGACTTTCGTATCAGTTCCCAGTCATTACAATAGAACACGATAAGTATTAGGATAAGTTTTTTTGTGATTATAATAATTTGAGACTTTAAGATTAGTTCCCGTTGTAAACAATACACAAGACTTAAAGGTCAGTTACCAGTGTATTACAAAACACGAGACTTAAAGTTAAGTTCCTGGTCATAAAAATACACAAGACTTAAAGGTCAGTTCCCGGTCAATACAATACACAAGACTTAACGGTCAGTTGCCGGTCATTAAAATAACACAAGACTTCATGGTCAAATCCCGGTCATTACAATGCACGAGACTTTATGGTTATTTACCGGTCATTATAATAACAGAAGACTTTAAGATCAACATCTCAGGCTTACGGGAACTTAAATAATTAGCCAATCATAGCCAGACAGCCTCTTTCTGGTGAAGTAGATTTAGCAGTAGTAATAATGGTGTCCCATTGGGTGGTTTATTATAACACAAAGAGCTGAAGCTGTATATTTAAAGGACCCAGATGAAAATTCTGAAAAGACTTTGAGAATAATCATTTAACTGTTTGTGTTATAAGTTTCAACTTTACGGTTCTAATTTGTATTAAGTACCCAAATAATCAGAAGAAAGGTGACTTGGATTATGTATAGAAGGGAGGAAGGAATATGCTGAATCCGTTCACTACGTAGCCCAAAGCTCAATTCCTTCAAATATGATCCTTTCTGTCCGCTGGTATTTTGGTAACGAGTCAAAGCCTAAAAGTTACATTCAAGTCAGAAATTAAAAGACTGACGTATACAACCTAACCACTACATTTCACTTCTTCTCGTGAACCGGAACGAGTCATCATCAGGTGGCCGAATAAGGTAGCCGGTGCCAACCGAATCACGTGATCATTCTATGAGCTTCACCAAATGGCGTCATCATGTTATTCGCTCCACAGATAACAAAACAATCTTGGTTATAGTATTCAAGCTAACGCAATATGTCATCTATGTAAGAGCAGAGAAAAGTTCAATCCAAGAAGTAAAACAATGATTTCTTTATTTCCTTGCTATATTCGTTTATATTTTATCTAAGTCTATTGTATTTTCTTATCCCATAATTTTTTTTCAGTTCGACAATTTCATAGTCTTGTAATCACAGAATGATCGTGTAAATTCTTGGTTGTTTTTCAATGTACTGTTAAAAGACGTTCATTTAGAAGTACAGTGTTAAGTCAATGTTTAGGTCAAGAAAAAAAACTCCATGAAACAGGTGCTGTGTAGCCATTTAAAACAGGGTGTGGACTTGATGAACTTTCACCCCAGGACCTGAAAAAAATCCTAAGGTTTTCACTGAGGTTCAAACTTGGGAGCCAGCGTTCAACACTCATGCGCTCTGTACCTCACCTGTACCTATTCGATTTATATTGGAGTATAAAATTGACGCATTTATAACGGATGCTTTGCGAGGCCCCTCTTTTATATTGTTTTACAATAAGAAACAAACTATTACATTTAGTATTAAATGTAAATTGCGGGGGCCTCTTTTGGAGCAATCGGTCAAATGTGCCCAAGGCCGGCACTGCTTTCTATCACCTGAAAAAATCCCAAGGTTCTTACTGAGATTCGAACCATTCGTCCCCTATTAAGCCAACAGCTAAAATCTAGGTCATGCATCAACATTTTATCTCTTTAACTTCGTTTTCTGCTTGTTTATATTAAAGAGAAGTTATGTTGTTTTTACTCAATTCTCAAATATAATTATATATTTTTTTCATATTCTGTTGGTAAAGTTGTTATCCCCCTTCACAATATCATTTCCCTCCCATTTACCTCCCCCCCCGTTTCCCCTTTAAGGCCTTGTTAATTTCTTTGTCAATCCATGGGCTACACCAAAGATCGTTTATCACAGTTAATAATGCCGTAAATGTGTCCACTGCAATACTACTCGCCGAGTAACCAAAGAGCTTACAAACAATCAACATTTTTGGTAATGTTTACATTAAAAGGGGATTTGCAGAAAGAGATTATTGCGGTTTATTACGGCTTTTGTTTCAAGTCTTTGACGCTAATTTTTAATATTGTACAAACATTTTATTAACAAAAAACAAGTGAAATTTAAAAATAAAAGTAAAAGAAAATATAAAACAACACATTTTTAAGACTTTTTTTTAATTACACTATGTTTCACCATTTATTAATGAATGTGTCGCTAACAAACCATTCTCGTTATGATGTATAATGAGGTTACTGTGCCAGCCCATCCTCCCTTTTATCAAATTTAAAGGCAATGCTAATGAAAAAAAATTGATTTAGAATTTTTCGCTATTTAATTAAAGTTATACTCTTTCAATGGACAACATGACCAAATACTCCAATTAAGATAATACGCAACAAAACAATTGTTGGGCGTTGATCCAAAAAGTATCCGGAGATTAATTGTAGGCAGGCGTTTTCTTCAGTGGTAATATGTGTTACTTCTGTTTCATTGACCAATAGTTTAATACACTGCAACTGGTCAAGACTATTGTCAGAAAAATTATTGTATCCGTCAGAAATGATATGAAAACAAATAGGAATCATGTGATACCCTTTAGGATTCTTAGTAAATTTTTTAATTGAGTTTGAAAGCATGTACAAAGCTGATGCTTCTTTAGAAACTATATGTTTCAGGGTTAATATATCAGATGATTTATACGGGTTTTCAGAATTCTTTTTAAAAAAGTAAGACTTAAGAACTTTGAAAAGTCTGATAAAATGTTCTAATTGTTCCGTAAAAACTATGTCTTGTGCGGTCACTATTTCGTTATCCCAATACAGCAGAAGCTCTATGACGTACAAAGTTCGAAACTGTCGTCTGTCAAACACCGCTTGTGTTTTTGTCGGTTGCACTCTAACGTCGTACCCAGCGATTCTACTGAGAAAACATTGAAAGTAGCCAGGTAAGTATTGCAAACGCGTTCTGCTCATGGGAATTTCATCACTGGGTACAGCCAGCAGCAATACATTCCTAGATTTACACCGATTCTCTGAGAGCTGAATAATTTCCGAATCGCAGCCTTTTATAGAACAGATAGAGTTATCTGTCGCGTCATCTTTTATAATCTCACATTCAATGTCAGTCCATAGTGGTCGTCTGGGACCGTGATAGTTTGGGTGACGTCGAAACTTAAAACGTCCAGTTTCAAACGATGCCACAACAGGCAACCAAGGTTTCCTCCTATTGAATTTTAACTTTGCCAAATCCTGTGCTGCATATTTGTTTGTTGCTCGACAAACATCGCAATGAGATTGTATTTCACTGAATACATCAATCCTCTTGTTTAATTTTTGAGGCGTCAAAACAACAACTTTCTTTGGCCGTTCAGTTTCATTATGAGTAAAACATTTAGTATTTATTTTAGATTCTTCCAGTTCTACTGGTGGAAGTACTACATATTCCAGTTGCGAGAACTCATCAAAAGACAGGTCTCCTTCACGGCCAAGGTTAAAAAAGTCAACGTACACCTCCCAGAACGAGATAGTTTTACTTAATATTGTGTTACACTGATACACACTGATATTTTTGTATGTTAAACCAGACGTTAATTCTGTGACGGGTATTTGACGAAACAGCTGACTTACTGCTCCAACCCCGTCAATAATATCTTGATACATCAACATAAATTCTTGATATAAATAACTTTCTATTGATGATTGTATATCACTTTTTGTTAATTTTGGACAGTCAGATACTAACAAGTAGCCATACGGTGAACAATCCTGTAACAACTGTAAGGTTTGCGCAATTCTCGTCATGGATTCATCGAAAATCTCGGGAAATATTTCCTGTAAACCTTTGCAACAATTTCTTAAGAAGGTGCACCTTGCATCACATGAGCACTCTGTTTGAAGTATTTCGGTCCAAAACCTCTGCTTACAATTCGAAATCAAATCACTTTTAGAAACATTGGATTGAACACCAGTTTGTGAATGATCGCCCACATGAGAAGAATAGGCCGCGGAATAACCACACAGCAGTGCCGATAAAAAAGTACAACACAAAATGAAGCAACGAAGCAAAACATTCGCCTTGCAGAAAGTCATGATGTCTTAGCCGACCACGACAAATGTCAGCTATACATTTACCTAATTTCGCTCTGTTTTTATTTGTACGCCATTTATCAGTTTTTTCGTATTATTTCGTCATTTCATTGTTATCTCGGTGTAGCAAATGTGTTGATTATTAAAAGCCATGAATGGTTTATAAAAAAAAAATCTCAGCCTTAATAATTGATCAGGGATTATGTTCGCGTACAGTTACAGACAAATCTAATTATTAAATAAATTAACAATGACGGCAAGGACAGCAAATTTATTATTATTATTATTATTATTATTACGAGTTGGAAGTGGAAATCAAAAGTCAAAAGTCACAAACAAATGGAAAATAAATAAAAGCTAAATAATTCAGACTTAGATTTATTTTGAGAGTTAATAAACAAAATTGCTGTTATTATTGGGGAAATATTTACTGGCGTTTTTAGGGTTAATTGGGTTATGATGTAGGTTGATTTCTTTCATTGTTGTTTTTAAAAGGGCAGTGGCGTCACTAGGGGTGTGCGGGTGACACCAACATAGGGGTGACAACAAAATGAACAGTTCTATACTTTATACGAGAAAGGTATCGTTCTAGTCGGTTTTTATAACCGATATATAGCTAAAAAAACCATGAGCAGTAACACAGGGTGCCATTTTGCAGAACAGTTGAGCAGGGTGTCACCATGCAGGGCAGTACCACAGGGTGCCTTTATATATAGCAGCAGAGAAGGGTGCCGCCATCCAGAGCAGTAGAGCAGGGTGCTACACATCCAGAGCATATAACAGGGTTCCACCATCCAGAGCAGTAGAGCAGGGTGCTACAGATCCAGAGCAGTTGAACAGGGTTCCACAATGCAGAGCAGGGTGCCACTATGCAGAGCATAGAACAGGGTTCCACCATCCAGAGCAGTAGAGCAGGGTGCTACACATCCAGAGCAGTAGAACAGCGTTCCACAATGCAGAGCAGTAGAGC
Source organism: Bulinus truncatus (assembly GCA_021962125.1). NCBI lineage: Eukaryota > Metazoa > Mollusca > Gastropoda > Planorbidae > Bulinus > Bulinus truncatus. The sequence goes on along the minus strand of JAGDYQ010000017.1, from coordinate 6,594,969 downwards.
AGGGTGCCACCATGCAAAGCGTCTGGGGCTTAGGTTAATGAGTACAATTTAAAGCTGCTCGGATCAATCTGGAGATTTTTGCAAACGTTCTAAAAAATGACGCATGTAGTCACGTGGTTTCATGAAAATGGAGAAGTTGTTTACAAACTCAGTTTAATAAAAGTAATATCCATCTTTCTGAAATACAGTCGGTAATACTATCGTTTTAATTGCTAAAGTATTATAAAGTTAATTCTCTCAGGTTCGAAATATGTACCATTGCCCATAGTGAAAGTCTTGCAGGGGGTGACACTCTGAAGTTTTAGCAGTGGGTGACACCAACCATAGTGACGCCACTGTGAAAGTGATGATGAACAGACCAAAAAAAAAAACAAACAGTACATTGAGCGACACATTTTTTTTTTGTATTTTAACTATATATATTTTTTTTAAATTTATTAACTACTAGATATTAAGCCCGGCCTTGCCCGGGAAATCTAGGTGTAATGTGAAACCCCTTCCTAATCAATTTAACTACTGATTTCTAAATACGATTAATTAGGTTAATTAGGTGCTGATTTATGCCACCTTCCTAATGCGAAGAACTGACCTACATTCATACGTCACAAATTACGTTTTACCCGTCAACGCCACCCAACCAAACCAAACCAAACAACCAACCAACCAAACCAATCAAACCAACCAAACCAAACAACCCACCAAACCAACTAACCAAACTAGCTAACCAATCAACCAAACAAACCAACCGAGCCAACCAATCCAACCAATCAAGCCAAATCCGTCACAAATTACTTTTACCCGTCAACGCTAACCAACCAAACCAAACCACTAATCATACCAACCAACCGAACAAACCGATCAACCAACCAAACCAAACAACCCACCAAACCAACTAACCAAACTAGCTAACCAATCAACCAAACAAACCAACCGAGCCAACCAATCCAACCAATCAAGCCAAATCGGTCACAAATTACTTTTACCCGTCAACGCTAACCAACCAAACCAAACCACTAATCAAACCAACCAATCGAACAAACCGATCAACCAACCAAACAAATCAAACCCACCAAATCTGCGAATCTCAAAAGTTTGCGAACCACTGCTTTGGAAAATGTGCCAGCTGTTGATACAATTCCAGAATATGATATTGACTTAATAGCATCATACGCTTTTTTTTACTTTAATTAAAAAGATATATTGTATGTCTATTAGACTATTGTATTAAAAGAACAATCAAAAAACTAATTAACTCCAAAATGAGATGATTTGAATGTCAAATAAATATTATTTTTTTTAAGTTTTAATACTTAAGATTTCGCTTCTAATTACCGATTAAGTCCCAAAAAGTCTATAAACAAATATAACTGGATAGAAAGTTTCACAGGGAATTCATTTATAATGTTGATGATGAGATAAACATTATTTTCACTACGAGGCTCACAAAATTAGGTTTACAAAACTATATTACCAATCGAACGGTTGATTAAAGATATACCGACATAGGTAAATGAAGGTAAGGAATGAGTACAGGGGAGAAACGGCGAAGAAATATCTGGACGTCATTTGACTAAGTGCCGCAACACAATCAAGGGAAGGAATCATACAAGGGAGACAATTACCCTTAAGTCAAAAAAAAACACGTCTTATGTGGCAATGAATGAATATGTTTTTTTTTAAAATGTAGTTCATCTAATTTAATCTTAAAGTTTCACTTGTAGTTCATCGAATTTAATCTTAAATTTCACTTGTAGTTCATCTAATTTAATCTTAAATTTCACTTGTAGTTCATCTAATTTAATCTTAAATTTCACTTGTAGTTCATCTAATTTAATCTTAAATTTCACTTGTAGTTCATCTAATTTAATCTCAAAGTTTCACTTGTAGTTCATCTAATTCAATCATAAAGTTTCACTTGTAGTTCATCTAATTTAATCTTAAAGTTTCACTTGTAGTTCATCTAATTTAATCTCAAAGTTTCACTTGTAGTTCATCTAATTTAATCTCCAAGTTTCACTTGTAGTTCATCTAATTTAATCTTAAGGTTTCACTTGTAGTTCATCTAATTTAATCTTAAAGTTTCACTTGTACAGGTCGATTTCTCTATTATTATATTAGTTAAAAACTAAAAGAGTGTAAGTTTCCAAAGTAAAAATGGGAAGCTATGTGTTAGGTTTTTATGGTAGCTCGCGAAAACCAAAACTATTTTCATCGTGAATGGTAAAAGTTTGAGTTCTACAGTTCTATTGTAATTGTATTACCCTGTGAAGCAGAAAACCTGTTTGAGCCACATAGACTCCAGTTAACTCCCCTTTTTAATTTCATATCCAATGCAGATCTATCTATCTATCTATCTATCTATCTATCTATCTATCTATATATCTGACTGTCTGTCTTTCTCACTGTCTCATTGTATATCTATCTATCAGTGCTGGATTTTGTCTATATACCAGAAAATTAACAAGTGTACCGTAATAGGCGAAAACGTAATATGACACCTGTTAGTGACGTCAAACTGGACAAAATATGTTTCGCTTGGCTAATTGGGTTAGGGTAGGGGACCGCCATAAATATTTAAAAACTCTTGACGACATGCTCTGCATGGTGACACCCTGTGTTACTGCTCTGCATGGTGGCACCCTGTGTTACTGCTCTGCATGGTGGCACCCAGTTCTACTGTTCTGCATGGTGACACCCTGTGTTACTGCTCTGCTTGGTGGTACCCTGTGTTACTGCTGAGCATTGTGGCACCCTGTGTTACTGCTCTGCATTGTGGCACCCTGTGTTAGTGCTCTGCATTGTGGCATCCTGTGTTACTGCTCTGCATGATGGCACCGTGTGTTACTGATCTGCATGGTGGCACCCTGTGTTACTGCTCTGCATGGTGGCACCCTGTGTTACTGCTCTGCATGATGGCACCCTGTGTTACTGCTCTGCATGGTGGCACCCTGTGTTACTGCTCTCCATGGTGGCACCCTGTTCTACTGCTCTGCATGGTGGCACCCTGTGTTACTGCTCTGCATGGTAGCACCCTGTGTTACTGCTCTGCATGGTGGCACCCTGTGTTACTGCTCTGCATGGAGGCACCCTGTGCAACTGCTCATGCTTTTAACGACGATCAGTTATAAAACCCGACTAGAACGATACCTTTCTGCCATGAAAAAGTATAGAACAGTTCATTTTGTTATTCACCCCTATGTTGATGTCACCCGCACCCCCTGGTGACGCCACTGCCCTTTTAAAAACAACAATAAAAGAAATCGACCTACATCATAACCCAATTAACCCTAAAAACACCAGTAGATATTTCCCTAATAATAACAGCAATTTTGTTTATTAACTCTCAAGAGAAATCTGAGTCAGAATTATTTACCTTTTATTTATGTTTCATATGACTTTTGATCTCAACTTTCACTTCGTCGTAATAATAATAATAATAATAATAATAAATATGCTGCCCTCCCGTCATTATTAATTTATTTAATAATTAGATTTGTCTGTAACTGTACTCGAACATAATCCCTGATCAATTACTAAGGCTGAGATTTTTTTTTTATAAACCATTCATGGCTTTTAATAATCAACAGATTTGCTACACCGAGATAACAATGAAATGACGAAATATTATTTACAATAAAAAAAACTGATAATCAGGTAAATGTATAGCTGACATTTGTCGTGGTCGGCTGAGACATCATGACTTTCTGCAAGGCGAATGTTTTGTTTCGTTGCTGCGCTTTGTGTTGTATTTTTTTATCGGCACTGCTGTGTGGTTATTCCGCGGCCTATCCTTCTCATGTGGGCGATCATTCACAAACAGGTGTTCAATCCAATGTTTCTAAAAGTGATTTAATTTCGAATTGTAGGAAGAGGTTTAGGACCGAAATACTCCAAACAGAGTGCTCATGTGATGCAAGGTGCACCTTCTTCAGAAATTGTTGCGAAGATTTACAGGAAGTATTTCCCGAGATTTTCGATGAATCCTTGATGAGAATTGCACAAACCTTACAGTTACTACAGGAATGTTCACCGTATGGCTACTTGTTAGTATCTGACTGTCCAAAACTAACAAAAAGTGATATACAATCATCAATAGACAGTGATTTTTACCAAGAATTTATGTTGATGTATCAAAATATTATTGACGGGGTTGGAGCAGTAAGTCAGCTGTTTCGTCAAATACCCGTCACAGAATTACGGTCTGGTTTCACATACAAAAATATCAGTGTGTATCAGTGTAACACAATATTAAGTAGAACTATCTCGTTCTGGGAGGTGTACGTTGACTTTTTTAACCTTGGCCGTGAAGGAGACCTGTCTTTTGATGAGTTCTCGAAACTGAAATATGTAGTACTTCCACCAGTAGAACTGGCAGAATCCCAAATGAATACTAAATGTTTTACACAAAATGAAACAGCACGGCCAAATAAAGCTGTTGTTTTGACGCCTCAAAAATTAAACAAGAGGATTGATGTATTCAGTGAAATACAGTCTCATTGCGATGTTTGTCAAGCAACGAACAACGTTTTAGCACAGGATTCTGCAAAGTTAAAATTCAATAGGAGGAAATCTTGGTTGCCTGTTGTGGCATCGTTTGAAAATAGACGCTTTAAGTTTCGACCTAACCGAAACTATAACGGTCTTAGTCGACCATCATGGACTGACATTGAATGTGAGATTATAAAAGATGAAGCGACAGATAACTCTATCTGTTCTATAAAAGGCTGCGATTCGGGATATAATCAGCTCTCAGAGAATCGGTGTAAATCTAGGCATGTATTGCTTCTGGCTGTACTCAGCGATGAAATTCCCATGAGCAGAACGCGTTTGCAATACTTACCTGTCTTCTTTCAATGTTTTCTTAGTAGAATCGCTGGGTACGACGTCAGAGTGCAACCGTCAAAAACACAAACGGTGTTTGACAGACGACAGTTTCAAACTTTGTACGTCACAGAGCTTCTGCTGTATTGGGATTACGAAATAGTGACAGTAGATGACATACTTTTTACGGAACGATTAGAACATTTTGTCAGACCTTTTAAAGTTCTTAAGTCATACTTTTTTCAAAAGAATTCTGAAAACCCGTATAAATCATCTGATATATTAACCCTGAAACATATTGTTTCTAAAGAAGCATCAGAACTTTACATGCTTTCAAACTTAATGAAAAATTGTATCAAGCTTCCCGAAGGGTACCGTATGACTCCTTTTTGTTGTAATATTATTTCTGGGGGATACAATAATTTTTCACACAATAGTCTTGACCAGTTGCAGTGTGTTAAACTGTTGGTCAATGAAACAGAAGTAACACATATTACCACTGAAGAAAACGCCTGCCTACAATTAATCTCCGGGTTCTTTTTGAATCATTGCCCAACAATTTTTTTGTTGCGTATTATCTTAATTGGTCATATTGTCCATTGAAAGAGTATAACTTTGAATTAAATACCGAAATGTTGTAAACAATTTTTTTTTTCATTGGCGTTACCTTTAAAGTTGATAAAAGGGAGGATGGGTTGGCACAGTAACTTCATTTCACTTCATAACGAGAATGGATTGTTAGTTACACATACATTAATAAATGGTCAACATAGTGTAATAAAAGAAAGTTTAAAAAAATGTGTTGTTTTATATTTTCTTATACTTTTATTATTAAATTTCACTTGCTTTTTGTTGATAAAATATAATATAATAATAGCGATTTGGGCGCTGCGTTAAATTGAAAGTAAAGAATTAATACAACAGTACTCCAGTTTAAAATACAATCATGAAAAAATCGGATCTGCCCGAAACCAAAAAATAGCCTCGCCTGCCGATCAAGTCTAAGGGGATATAACTCTATGCAAATGTTTTGCAGGGTACAGCTAGTATATATAAAATTAAAAATAGTTTTTAAAACTTGAAAGAAACAAAAAAAAAAACCGTAATATACTCATAATTGGATGCCATAATCTCTGAAATTCCTCTTTTAATATAAACATTACCAAAAAGGTGGATTGTTTATAAACTCTTTGGTTACTTGGCGAGTAGTATTGCAGTGGACACATGTACGGCATTGACAAAGATATTAACAAGGCCTTAAATGGGAAATGGAAGGGAAATGGAATGGAAATGATATTGTTAAGGGGGATAACAACTTTAACAGCAAATTTAGAAGAAATGCTTAATTAAAAGTGAGGATTGCGTACAAACAACATTACCTCTCTTAATATAAACTGTAAACAAGCGCAAAACGAAGTTAAAGAATTGAAATGCTGATGAATAAATTAGATTTTAACTTTTAGGACAGGCTAGGTGATACGGCTCGTGGGCCACATGGCATGCTACCAGTCACAACATTATCCGTGGCCCGAGTAAGAAATAAGGTAACAAACTTTTAAAACTACACAATGAATTATGTTGAAATTTGTTATGTTATTTTAGCATTTTTATGTACTTATACGTATTTATTTTAAAAAATAATGAAGCATGTACAAACAAATTAACAAGAAACATGGCCGGCCTTGAGCCAGTTTTACCAACTGCTCCAAATCGGCCCCGTGCTGGGCAGGGGCCCCGCAATTTACATTTAACAATAATAGTAATAGTTTTTTTTATATTGTAAAACAATTCAAAGAGGGGCCTCGCAAGCATCCGTTAAAATTGGGCCCCGCTATTCGTAAGGCTGGCCCTGCCAAGAGGTTTAGGTAAGGTAGTGGTACAAGTGAATGGAGTGGACAAGAGCCGTGTCAAATTAACTGACCGTCAATACGGAGGGTAGGAGGGATGATGTCCTTTTTGTCCAGACGGAGGGTAGGAGGGATGATGTCCTTTTTGTCAATATGGAGGGTATGAGGGATGATGTCCTTTTTGTCAATACGGAAGGTAGGAGGGATGATGTCCTTTTTGTCCAGACGGAAGGTAGGAGGGATGATGTCCTTTTTGTCCGACGGAGGGTAGGAGGGATGATGTCCTTTTTGTCCAGACGGAGGGTAGGAGGGATGATGTCCTTTTTGTCCAGACGGAGGGTAGGAGGGATGATGTCCTTTTTGTCCAGACGGAGGATAGGAGGGATGATGTCTTTTTTGTCCAGACGGAGGGTAGGAAGGATGATGTCCTTTTTGTCCAGACGGAGGGTAGTAGGGATGATGTCCTTTTTGTCCAGACGGAGGGTAGGAGGGATGATGTCCTTTTTGTCAAAACTGAGGGTAGGAGGGATGATGTCCTTTTTGTCCAGACGGAGGGTAGGAGGGATGATGTCCTTTTTGTCCAGACGGAGGGTAGGAGGGATGATGTCCTTTTTGTCAAAACTGAGGGTAGGAGGGATGATGTCCTTTTTGTCAATACGGAAGGTAGGAGGGATGATGTCCTTTTTGTCCAGACGGAAGGTAGGAGGGATGATGTCCTTTTTGTCCGACGGAGGGTAGGAGGGATGATGTCCTTTTTGTCCAGACGGAGGGTAGGAGGGATGATGTCCTTTTTGTCCAGGCGGAGGGTAGGAGGGATGATGTCCTTTTTGTCCAGACGGAGGATAGGAGGGATGATGTCCTTTTTGTCCAGACGGAGGGTAGGAAGGATGATGTCCTTTTTGTCCAGACGGAGGGTAGTAGGGATGATGTCCTTTTTGTCCAGACGGAGGGTAGGAGGGATGATGTCCTTTTTGTCCAGACGGAGGGTAGGAGGGATGATGTCCTTTTTGTCCAGACGGAGGGTAGGAGGGATGATGTCCTTTTTGTCAAAACTGAGGGTAGGAGGGATGATGTCCTTTTTGTCCAGACGGAGGGTAGGAGGGATGATGTCCTTTTTGTCCAGACGGAGGGTAGGAGGGATGATGTCCTTTTTGTCAAAACTGAGGGTAGGAGGGATGATGTCCTTTTGGTCAAAACTGAGGGTAGGAGGGATGATGTCCTTTTTGTCCAGACGGAGGGTAGGAGGGATGATGTCCTTTTTGTCAATACGGAGGGTAGGAGGGATGATGTCCTTTTTATCATTTTGAGGACTAGGAACAGGTCGACCATAAACTCACGATCGTTAATATTTCTCTTAAAAAAATTTTATTTTTGCATTCAGTAAATGCGTCAATTTTATACTCCAATATAAATCAAACAGGTACAGGTGCAGTGCAGAGCGCTTGGGTGTTGAACGCAGTCGTCCCAAGTATGAACCTCAGTGAAAACCTTTGGATTTTTTTCAGGTCCTGGGGTGAAAGTTCACCAAGTCCACACCCTGTTTTAAATGGCTACCCAGCACCTGTTTCATGGAGTTTTATTTTTTCTTGACCTAAACATTGACTTAACACCGTACTTCTAAATGAACGTCTTTCAACAGTAAATTGAAAAACAACCAAGAAGTTACACGATCATTCTGTGATTACAAGGCTACGAAATTGTCGAACTGAAAAAAAATTATGGGATATGAAAATGCAATAGACTTAGATAAAATATAAAAGAATATAGCAAGGAAATAAAGAAATCAATGGTTTACGTCTTGAGTTAGACTTTTCTCTGCTCTTACATAGATGACATATTGCGTTAGCTTGAATACTATAACCAAGATTTTTTTTTGTTATCTGTGGAGCGAATAACATGATGACGCCATTTGGTGAAGTTCATAGAATGATCACGTGATTTGGTTGGCACCGCCTACCTTATTCGGCCACCTGATGATGACTCGTTCCGGTTCACGAGAAGAAGTGAAATGTAGTGGTTAGGTTGAATACGTCAGTCTTTCAATTTCTGACTTGTATGTAACTTTTAGGCTTTGACTCGTTACCAAAATACCAGCGGACAGAAAGGATCATATTTTAAGGAACTGAGCTTTGGGCTCCGTAGTGAACGGATTCAGCCTATTCCTTCCTCCCTTCTACAATAATCCAAGTCACCTTTCTTCTGATTATTTGGGTACTTAATACAAATTAGAACCGTAATGTAGAAATTTATAACACAAACAGTTAAATGATTATTCTCCAAGAAAATAATTATTTTTCAGAATTTTCATCTGGGTCCTTTAAATATACAGCTTCAGCTCTTTGTGTTATGGTGAACCAACCAATGGGACAAGGTTATTACTACTGCTAATTCTACTTCGCCAGAAAGAGGCTGTCTAACTATGATAGGCTAATTATTTAAGTTCCCGTAAGCCTGAGATGTTGATCTTAAAGTCTTCTGTTATTATAATGACCGAGAAGTGACCATAAAGTATTGTGCTATTGTAATGACCGGGAACTGACGCTAAAGTCTCGTGTATTGTAATGACCGGGAACTGACGCTAAAGTCTCGTGTATTGTAATGACCGGGAACTAACCTTCAAGTCTCGTGTATTGTAATACACCGGGAACTGATCATTAAGTCTGATACTAATACTATCTTGTGCTATTGTAATGACCGGGAACTGATCAGAAAGTCTCGTGTAATTGTAATCAACGTTCACTGATTTTTGTTTTTTTCTGTTTTTTTTAATCCAAAGCTAAAACCTAAATACGTTTTTTAATGCGTTCATTTTAATGTACTTTCAACCATTTCATTATTTCCGAGAAATGGATAACGAAGATCTATTTTTCTAAGAAGTAGCCATGTACATCTTTGTCCATATTTTCCAGACTCGGTTTTTTTTTTTTAATTTGTATGTTCAAACAAATAAAATTAAATGCTTTAAGAAGGATGGCCGAGTAGTGTAGATACTCAACTGTCGATCTGAGAGTCCTAGGTTCCATCCTCGGTGACACCCATTAAATCTTTTCCAGGTTGCTGCAAAGTTATCCCACAAGTCCACCCAGCTTTAAATGGGTACCTGACTTAAGTTGGGAAAGTAAAGGCGGCTGGGTGTTGTACTAACCACACAATCCCTTCATATGCCGAGGTTATAAAACAGATGAACTCAACGCTTCATCTGACACGATAGTACGTTATATAAATTGACCACTGACCTTTAAGACTTTGTATAACCACTCCTCCCCCCTTACCATAAATGGACATTAAAATTAAGTCAGTTTACAAAAAGTATCAAACATCCATGTACTGAGTTTTTGACGCAAATCTTTAATGTCAAATATACATAACAGCGATAAATATTTTTTAATTACTACACAATAAATAGATATCTAATACATAATCGTCTAACCTGACTCAAGGGGAGTGAACTCTCGCTTGATTAAAAATAGTCTTGGGAATTCCAAGTAGTGCGCAAATTATGTAAAGTTGTAAAGATGGTCAAAGGGATATTATAAAGAGTCACTCGCCGGTCCGAGTACCGGGCCTTTGATCAAGTCAAAAATAAAATTAATGTACACAAAAAGAGCTGTAAATAAAGTATGCATGATAACGAAGTATAAAGAGCGAGATACCATTGATAGAGAAACATGGAATGTTTTTTTTTCTTTACTTAACATAAAAAAATGTCTAAAGGACGAGGTATTTCTCTGGTCCTAACAAATTATTGGAGAGACGACGGCCAAGCAGTTTAGAGCGTAGACAGTTGATCTGAGGGTCCAGGGCTCGAACCTCAATGAGAACCAGGTCCTGGTTAAAGCTTGTCAAAGTCCCAAGTGATTTAGGTTGGGGAAATAAAGTTGGCCGAGCCTTGAGTGAACCACACAATCCCTTCATACGCCGAGGTTACAGAAACAGATAAGTTCCACACAATCCCTTTATACGCCGAGGTTACAGAAACAGATAAGTTCCACACAATCCCTTCATATGCCGAGGTTACAGAAACAGATAGGTTCCATACAATCCCTTCATACGCCGAGGTAACAGAAACAGATAAGTTCCACACAATCCCTTCATATGCCGAGGTTACAGAAACAGATAAGTTCCACACAATCCCTTCATACGCCGAGGTTACAGAAACAGATAAGTTCCTAACATCATCTGCAACGATGGCCCCAATAGGGCTAAGGGAATCTTAATTTTTCGTTACTAACAATTTTGTCAGTAATTTATTTTATAAGTAAATAAAGGAATTTATTCATTTCAGTGTAGGCCTACAGAAGTGCAAAAATTGATACTGTACATCCAATTGTTTGACACTGAGCAGAAGTTGAAAGCAGACGATGAGTTCATTCATTTATATCAACAGAGTAGCCGATTGCGGCTCAACCGCCCCCATACCCCCAACAGTTACTTATAAAAATTAAGATATATCTTCTTTTAATTAGATATGATCAATACATCCAATCAATGTATGTTAACACATCCCATTAAATATTGTACCAATAAATCCACACACACAAAATATAATATTTAACATCAATGTTTGCGAGCCTAAATGTCCACCGTTTCCTGTCAATAAAGGCAGACACTTGTTGCCCTCACTTATCGTCTTGTCTTCAGTGTTGCTGTTTGGATATTGAACACAAATCAATATAATAGATAATTCATATTTTCTTTCATTAACAATATTGGCACATAATGCAATTATATTTGTGCCTTCGACAGTTGGAGTAGAGTTAAAATATTCTTGAAAATAGATGGATGAGTCCTCATCATCTATACTATCCATTTGTTTTAGCGTTGAAATATAGGACGAGTTAAAAATAATGTTTCTGTTTATATGTTGTCCGGGTGACTTCAGAACTTTAATAAGCCTTGCGAAATTTAAGTAAAAGACTTTTGCAAACTCATAGTCGTCCATGCTTAAGACTGGATCATCTGAGAACAAATAAAACTTTGTGACGTAGAAAATTCTTTTCTGTCGGTTATCAAACATTATTTCTGAATGGTTCCATTTTTCTTTAATGTCATATCCGGCGTAAGTATGGAGAAAACAGAGTATGAAACCATGCAATTGATGTAATTGTGGCAAACTGAGTGGAATTTCATCAGCTGGAACAGCCATTTGAATTTCTTGTTTCGCCTTGCACTGTGTGGGTGAAATTTTAACCAGTCCTTCGAAACATTCTTCGATGAAGCAGACATGCACTTCTTTAGACTTGTTTTTAGATATAGAACATTCTAGAGATTTCCAATCCAATTTTTTATGTCCCAAGTAATTTTTTAGGGATATGAAACGAAACTTATTATTTTTTAAAGATAACTTAATGGGCAGAGATGGCCTGTCTCGGTTCAAAACATACTTTACTTTTTTACTCTCAGATTCAGTTTTCTTTTCCTTAAAACATACAGCACAGCGAGTTTCTATTGGTTTACGTAGCACAGCATCCTCATATTGATAGTGCATGAATCGAGTATATATCTTATTTTGGGATAAACATTTCATTTTTTCAACAATTAGTTCCATTTCTTCTGGTGGGACTACAGCGTACTCCAGTTTAGACAACTCATCCCAAGACAACTCTCCGTGTCTTCCAAGACGGAATGCGTCAATGTACAGATCCCAGAAGGCCATACTCTTACCTGGTATGTTATTACACAAGAACACGCTTTGGTTTTTAAAGGTGAATTCATTATTTCCGTCACTAAGTGGTACTCGGTGAAGTAAATAACTCAGAGCTCCTCGACCGTACACAATTTCTTGATGAGTTCTTATATACTCGCTGTGGTTAGTCTTAAGATTTAAACGACTTTCTCTGTCAGGTGGACATTCAGATATTAGCAAGTAACCAGTGGGGGTACACTCTTGCACGAGTTGTAAAGTTTGCGCAAATGCTGTTAACGATTCGTTGTGAATATCTGGGCAGATCTGTTGTAAATCTGTGCAACAGCTTTTGAAAATCCTGCATCGGACATCACACGAGCATTGAATTTTCTGCGCTTCGCATCTCTCCGTACAGTCACTTTCTGATTGTCCATTAGCCATGGATAAACTAGAAAATCGAGTGAGCAGAAGAATGATAATAATCATGGTACTATTGAACATAATGTTATTTTGGATGTTACGAAAAATCCCTTTAGTGATTCAAATCCTACAAACTTTTGTTCGGTTGTCGCTAAAAAAACACATATAAATCGTTACAAACATTCTGTTCTGTTTATTTTCTGAGATTCGTTCCATTTGATACAAACTTTTAATTACGTTTTATACATCGGGGAGTTATATCCTGTGATCGATATCGAACATGGGACGACATTATAATTACCGTCTTGTTTTTAAATCAGGTCATATTTCATCAATCTAATTAACTAACTGGCGTCACGTTTGTGTCTGGGAATTAAATATATTGACATTAAAAACGTTGAAACAGATTTTCATGTTAAAGTATTAACTATTCTTATATATGTATATGTCTGTCTTCTAACAATCTATGTATTTATCTGACTGTCTGTCTTTTTCACTATTTATCTGTCTTAACCGTTGTGGTCGTTGAGGGAACGCATGGCTACCTCAACAGACACGTTTGTCCATAGTTACCTATCCGGCGCGGCTGTCTTTAGTGTGCGTGAAGTCCCTGTAAGGATGAGATGAAATCTTCACCATAGCCGATAGTGAAATGGCAATGGAGGCACCACGGGAGATATATCGGGAACTTGAGCCAAGACCTGAAAAATTTTTTCCTTGGTCCTCAACGGAGATCGAACTAGGTACCTTCAGGTCGACAGCCGAGCGCTTTACCGCACGACCATCCGTCCCTTCATTCATTGGTAGCCCTTGACCATTCTTTTATATTGTCAAAACAATATTTCCACTGGCGCCCTCTGAGACGGCCTCCTTCTACAGTCCCTTGGTGAATAGTTTTTTTGGTAGACTATCATGCCTTGACACATGTCCGAACCACGCCGTCTTACGTCGTTTAATTGTTGCAATGGTCGTTTTCTGAAGGCCCGCGATCGATGATATTCTTTCACTGACATGACGTTCGACCCTAATGACCCTGGTTCGATCTCCAGTGAGGACCAGTAGATATTTCCGGTCATGGTTAAAATCTCCGCTGTATCTACCGCGGTGTCACTTATAGTCATTGCGCTATTAATTTCGGCTGGGGATGAAAGAAGGGCACCATAAAACCCCGTCCCATGAGTTGTTTTAAGGATCTAAGAGATTTCATCTCATCCTTACAGGGACTTCGTACATCGTTGTCTGTGGGAGCCGCCTATCGAGTCAACGGAACACGGGGCCGTATATAATTTGGTGGACATTCCGTTTTGACAGTTTTGGGTGGGATTTTGAAACAAATCCTTCTCAGCCTTTTTTTTTTGAAAATAAAGTTATACGGTATGAGGCGACCAAATTTCAGCTTTTTTTTTATCTCCATGGAAAGTTGGAGAACTAGTGTTGAGTCGGTCAGTGTTGAGTCGGTCAGTGTTGAGTCGGTCAGTGCTGAGTCGGTCAGTGTTGAGTCGGTCAGTGCTGAGTCGGTCAGTGTTGAGTCGGTCAGTGCTGAGTCGGTCAGTGTTGAGTCGGTCAGTGCTGAGTCGGTCAGTGTTGAGTCGGTCAGTGCTGAGTCGGTCAGTGTTGAGTCGGTCAGTGCTGAGTCGGTCAGTGTTGAGTCGGTCTGTGCTGAGTCGGTCAGTCCTGAGTCGGTCAGTGTTGAGTTGGTCAGTGCTGAGTCGGTCAGTGCTGAGTCGGTCAGTGTTTTGTCGGTCAGTCCTGAGTTGGTCAGTGTTGAGTCGGTCATTGCTGAGTCGGTCAGTGTTTAGTCGGTCAGTGCTGAGTCGGTCAGTGTTGAGTCGGTCAGTGTTGAGTCGGTCAGTGCTGAGTCGGTCAGTGTTGAGTCGGTCAGTGTTGAGTCGGTCAGTGCTGATTTGGTCAGTGTTGAGTCGTTCAGTGTTGAGTAGGTCAGTGTTGAGTCAGTCAGTGCTTCGCATTGATCAGTATAGATGTAAGATTTAAAAGTCATTTTAATACATCTATTTATATCAATAATTATGTGCTAAAAGTCAATAGCTGCAGGCTGCAATTTTGGTGTTGGTCGCCATTTAAAAAAAAATTACAGAGGACATTTTGGATGGCGTTGGACATTTTGTCAAGATCAAGCAGCCTTTTATACCTTACTCGTCCCGCGGGCTGTGGTTCACACATGCCTGGGGTCAGCTGTTGGTTAAATCTATGAACCAAGAACATTTAATACTTTAACATGAAAGTCTGTTTCAACGTTTGATGTCAATATAACCTAATTAGTTTTTTTTTCTATTATTTTAACACAACTGTCTAATTGACATTCAATATATCTTTATATTTAAAGTTAAAAGTGTACTGTCAAATCTGTCTGTCAATCCATATCTATCTATCTATCTATCTATCTATCTATCTATCTATCTATCTATCTATCTATCTATCTATCTATCTATCTATCTATCTATCTATCTATCTATCTATCTATCTATCTATCTATCTATCTATATCTATCTATCTATATATATATATATATCCATCTGTATATCTATCTGTCTGTCTATCTATCTATCTAATCTATCTATCTATCTATCTATCTATCTATCTATCTATGTTAGGCTAGTGATGCTTTTATTCTCTTTCTTTTGTCGTAGTTTTTCTTTGCACGTTTATGGTATTTCGCGAAAACCAAAACTATTTTCCTCGTGAATGGTAAACGTTTGAGTTCTACAGTTCTATTGTAATTGTATTATAATTTCATATCCAATGCAGAGTTGGTGGAGATCTAGAAAAGCCATTACAAATGGTGACACTTGTGGTTGACATAGATTTGAAATATCCAGTGAAGTTCCCGTATACCTCTAATGGGCAGAGGAAGAGTAGAGTTTATCTCTATCTGTTGGCAATGCATATTGAGGTATTGTGTGGATAGCGCTATTCCCAGACGAGCTCTATTGGGCAGAGGAAGAGTAGAATTTATCTCTATCTGTTGGCAATACATATTGAGGTATTGTGTGGATAGCGCTATTCCCAGACGAGCTCTATTGGGCAGAGGAAGAGTAGAATTTATCTCTATCTGTTGGCAATGCACATTGAGGTATTGTGTGGATAGCGCTATTCCCAGACGAGCTCTATTGGGCAGAGGAAGAGTAGAATTTATCTGTATTTATTGGCACTGCATATTGAGGTATTGTGTGGATTCCCAGAAGTTTGTGGCACTTTAAAATGGGGGTGGGGGGGGAACTCACCTGGACTTTTAAAAAAAACTCCAGAGGTTCTAAATGGGTAAACAACTCACCACTACACGGGGGGGGGGGCAAACAAAGGATTTTACTTTCTGCAGATCTGTGACGTCTCTTAGATCCCATGAATCTCTGTGTGGGCAGTTTTTTTTTTAATGGCGCCCTTTCCATCACCACCATTGACGATTATACTCAGTCCTACGGTGTTACATGTAATAGTCTAATTATGGACGCAGATCTATACATATTTTTAAAAGGATGTTCTGGTGATGTGTGGAAGAGGTTCAAACAAAAGGATGTTATGAACTTGTAATTTATTGATAGCAAATGACCAGGTTTGAACAAGAGAGCGTGCATCTTGTTGGGTTTAATGAATCACGTGACCATGTGTTCAAATTGTGCGAACTGAGTCTGCGGAAAGAAATACGACAATTGAGTTTCCAGAGGTCAGTGGAGTTAGTTCAGTTTGCAGTAGTCAGTGGAGTTAGTTCAGTCTGCAGTAGTCAGTGGAGTTAGTTCAGTCTGCAGTAGTCAGTGGAGTTAGTTCTGTCTGCAGTAGTCAGTGGAGTTAGTTCAGTCTGCAGTAGTCAGTGGAACTAGTTCAGTCTGCAGTAGTCAGTAGACTTAGTTCTATCTGAATTAGTCAGTGGAGTTAGTTCAGTCTGATGTAGTCAGTGGATTTATTTGACTTTTAATTCGTGAAAAAAGTCGTATTGTTAGGTTATTATCAATAAGAGGAACAATATACACATATTAATAGATTTCGTTTCGGCCTAGTCATGTGTAATCCCTGATGATTTAAATTATAATAATAATTTTCCTCTCTTATTTCAGGGAGAATTTAAAAGAGAATATAAATTTCATCTCCTTTTATTTTTCAAAACTACAGCGGGGCAAATCTTAATTGGAATGAACCAACTTATTGTCTTGTTGAATCTGCAGTGATATAATTGTGCATTTTTCATCTACATTTTTTAATATTCAACAAACTGTTTCTTTTTTTGTAGTAAAATGTTTAAAATCGTATACATATTCATACATTTTTCAAGCTATACCAAAGCCACTTCTCTACTGGATACTCGATCGCATGATCTATCGCAAAATGTCAATTGCACTGAAGGATGTCTGGTCACAAGAACCAAAACGAGCTGCTCGTGTGACGTCATGTGCACCATCGACAGAAACTGTTGCGAAAATTTACAACAGATGTGCCCCGCGATTTACAACGAGTCCGTAGACCGATATGTGCAAATATTACAATCTCTGCGGGGGTGTACAAACGCTGGATATTTGTTGGTATCCGACTGCCCAACCGGAAATGAAAATGACTTGACCAGTGTTGATGTTTCCGAAGCGTTTTCATTCAAATCTAGAGATATTATTGACGGTCAAGGGGCCCTGAGTGAACTCTTGGGTCAAATACCTGTTACAGATTTCAATTCTGGATTTACTTTTAAAAATATAAGCATCTATCAGTGTAGAACTAAATTGAGTATCAATCAACTGTTATTTTGGGAAATGTATCTTGAAGATCTCAGTCTTGGATATAACGGAGAATTGTTGTATGATAATTTATCACGTGCTGACTACTTAGTATTACCGCCAGAAAAACTAGAACGATCTACCATCAATACTAAGTGTGCATCCGTATTTAAATTCCAGTTAAGTATTTCAAATAATGAATTTCTCACTCATACGAACAAGAATGGCACAGAAGTTGTCAGAGAGATTAAATCTCGCTGTGCTGTCTGCGATGGACAAAATGAAGCTTTGCCAGAGGTAAACAAAGCTAAGAGTTATTTGCCAGTTATAGCATCATTTGAATTTAACAAGGTAAAGTTTAAAAATAACCCAAGTTACCATGGACACCGACAGCCAGCTTGGAACGTCTTGGAATGTTCCCCCATTGACGAAACGCTTAAAGACATCGCTATGTGCTCTGTGAAGCGGTGTCGCTCCCCATTCGTGAAGACGTCAAAGACTCAATGCAAAACGAAGAACGTACTTCTTCTGGCTATTCCGGCCGATGATGTTCCAGTAGGTGAGCCACATCTGCAGCAATTATCTGGCTTCGTTCAATGTTTTCTCTCAAGTTACGGAGGTTATGACATCAGAAACAAGTGGAACACGTCAGATTTAATTTACGACAACAGGCTGCGAAAAAGGTTCTACGTCACAAGGTCGTTGTTTTACTGGGACAAAGAGTTTGCTTCGTTTGAAGACATTGTGCTAACTGGTGAGCATTTTAAAAATTTCGCAAAATTATTGCAGCTACTCAGAGATTACACAACGCAAACGAACAGCGAAAGTCCGCAGAGATTACCCGATCCATTGACTCTAGACAAAATTGTAACAGACGAAGAACACGCTATTTTCTTTAATGATCAATATGTTTCCAAATCGCCCAATGCCTTGAAAGGATTTGAAATAATTTCAGTGTGCGCTAATATGCTCAACGATCCATATGTGGATGTCGATGTGATTCGTTTCATTCAACTGCGGTGTATTAGGTATGTGGTCAACAGGACAGAGAGAGTTGACTTTGGTACAGAAGGGACGCCGTGTGTGCAAATATTTTCCAGAAACTGTGGAGAGATTTCTACAACGAATCGAATTTTGCAGATCCTATTTGTCGCAGCAGTGCGCTTCGTTTTCAAAGAGTGACATAATTAAACAAGAAATTAAGAGAAACATATCTGTAGTATTAGTATTTTCCCCCATGACGATTGGTGTCATTCACGGCGACTTTAAGGACACTGCTGTAGATTGGCGAAGTCCCTAAAAGGATGAGATATCGATCTGTTAATCTTTTATATTATATAAACCACCAATGTCGACCTGAAGGTACCTGGTTCGATCTCCGATGGGACCATTGGATATTGCAGGTCTTGGTTGTAGTCCTCACTACATCTCTCGTGGTGCTCCATGTTCATTGCACTATCGGCTATGGTGGGGCAGGCCCACCGAAAAAAAGTTTGGGCCCCTGGGCAGGGCTGTCACGGGCCCATCGTGCTGATAATACTATTTTCAAACGTTGATTGGCCAGCTCAGTCCGGCCCCTTAAAACTCGCCGGGCCCCTGATGGTGGGGATGAAAGAAGGGCATTGCATAAACCGTACCATTAGTGGTTCAAAGGATCTAACATATTTCATCTCATCCTTACGGGGCTCCTCACACACACAATTTTTTTGTTTGCAGCGGTTCTCTTCCATCTCCACCATACTCCAATTAGTGCAATGGCCATGGAGGCGCCATCCGAGACTTGTAGTAGATAGATCTCTCCATCGCTCTGTCGTGAGGTCGCCAGTATGGTCGCTACGTCTATGTATTCTGAAAATAAAACAATAAACCAATCAAATGTTGGCACTTACAACTTTAAACCAATCAAATGTCGACACTTACAACTTTAAACCAATCAAACGTCGACACTTACAACTTTAAACCAATCAAATGTCGACACTTACAACTTTAAACCAATCAAATGTCGACACTTACAACTTTAAACCAATCAAATGTCGACACTTACAATTTTAAACCAATCAAATGTCGACACTTACAACTTAAAACCAATCAAATGTCGACACTTACTACTTTGGGGACGGATGGTCGTGCGATAAAGTGCTCGACCGTAGACTTGAAAGTACCTCGTTCGATCTCCGGTAGGACCAAGGACAACTTTCAGGTCATGGCTGAAGTCCTCGCTATATCTCCCGTGGTGCCTCCATGGCCATTGCACTATCGGCTATGGTGGGGATGAAAGAAGGACAGCATAAAAACCGTCCCAATAGTGGTTTATAGGATCATCCTTACAGGGACTTCACGCACTTACAACTGTAAACCAATCAAATGTCGACACTTACTACTTTAAACCAATCAAATGTCGACACTTACTACTTTAAACCAATCAAATGTCGACACTTACAACTTTAAAACCAATCAAATGTCGACACTTACAACTTTAAAACCAATAATTTTGTTCTCCATAGAAGTATTATTTCATTGAGGTTTATGCCTGCTATGATTATTTTAAATTTATTGTATTATAATTTTTTATAAAAGTGCCCTTAGCCATAAAGAGCCAGTGGGGCATATGAAGTGTATTATAGTATAGTATAGTATAGTATAGTATAGTATAGTATAGTATAGTATAGTATAGTATAGTATAGTATAGTATAGTATAGTGTTCCTATCAATCGTGGCGTATAAAGGGATTGCGAGATTAGCGCAACGCTGAGCCGCATTATTGTCCAATTTTAAAGTCATGTACTCAATACCATCTTTCAATACACAAACGTTAGATGCGATCAGTGGCAGGGGGAGGGGGGTATCATACCCCGGGCGCTACTTACAAAGGGGCGCCAAACGGTATATTTTACATTTAATATTATGTGGTTTTCGAATGGGTGGGGGGCGCTAAAAAAGGTGTTGTGCCCCGGTCGCGAGTTAAGCTGTCTACGCCACTGGATGTGATTAGCTGCTTTTGTGAATGGCACTGCACTGAAACAGGGTGAACATGGCATGGAGGTGCAGCCCCAGCCAGGATCCACTTACGCAGTTCGAAGGAGATCCACAGAAAGGTGATATTGATGAGATGACCGATACTATTGTCAGCTTTACTAAAGCTGCTGAAAGTACTCAAGATTTGATTCGTTGTTTTTTTTTCTTGACTAATGAACTTCAGTGTATTCCTAAACTTTTAGTAGAAATTTTAGTTCAATATAAAAAAAAAGGAATATCATCCACTGAAGATGATTGACCTAGAGTGTATGATACAAAATGTAAACAAATGTTTAGTAAACATAGCCCAATACACAACAGGAGTAGTGTCCAGTGGATCCTGATGAATGACCCAAAGTGTATGGTATAAAATGTAAACAAATGTTTAGTAAACACAGCCTAATACACAACGGGAGTAGTTTCCAGTGGAGCATGAAGAATGACCCAAAGTGTATGGAATAAAATGTAAACAAAGCTAAGTAAACATAGCCCAATACACGACAGGAGTAGTGTCCAGTGGTGCAAGAAGAAATTCATGGTCCAAAATGTAAACAAAATTTTGTAAACATGTCCGAAAAAGCTACTAGTGCATCGGATATCATTCATAAAAGAAAAATACTCTACAGCTGAAAATATAATTAACACATTCTCTAGTGCAATTTTTTAATAGAAACTTTGGAGTTAGCGACCGTTAAGAAATATCTTCAATTTTAGTGACTTAAATTAAAAAATAGTAGAAAGAAAACTTAAAATATTTATTTATATATTTCGGATGAAGTAATGATTTAAATCTTTCACGAAACACTTCAAATCAGCTTGCGACCACCCGGTGGGTTGCCACCCTCCCCTTCCCCCACCACGCTACTTTAACATCTGATTAGCTGACCCTCTGCTCAGTGCCGGCCTAATGAATTGCGGGGCCCAATTTAACGGATGCTTGGCCCGGCCCCTCTTCTAATTATTTTTTTTAACCATTACAACTATTACTTTTAATTAGATCACGTAAAACGGGGGACTCCTGCCAGGCGCGTGGGCCCAATTCGGAGCAATCGTTCACATTGGCCTAAGGTCGGCTCGACCTCTACTGTGCTATTTCTATTACCTAGTGAACAAATCCCTTTATCTAACTAAGAGGCCTTTGTGCGACAACAACCCATTTGACACAATTATAGAATTATCAATTTCCGCTGTCAAAAAAACAACAACTATAATGTACTAGCTGTACCCTGCAAAACCTTTGCATAGAGTTATATCCCCTGTCTTGATCGGTTGGCTAGGTTATTTTTTTTTTTGGTTTCGGGCAGATCCGATTTTTTCATGATTGTATTTTAAACTGGAATACTGTTGTATTAATTCTTTACTTTCGATTTAACGCAGAACCCACACCGCTATTATTTATATAGATTGTTGCTAATTATGTGGATGTGACCTCGATTGGAATGACAGCTATGTGACCCTGGACATTAGCATCAGCAGATAAATAATAAAAGTCCCTTAAGTTCAGCTGTAAATGGGTACCAGAATGTAGTTGGGGAAGTGAAGGCTGCTGGGCGTTGGGCTAGCTACACAACCCCTTTATGTGTGGTGTCCAGAGATAAGGATGAATTCTACACTTCTAGGGGGACGGGTTGTTGTGCGGTGTAGAGCGCTCGACTGTCGACCGGAGGGTCCCGGGTTCGAATCTCAGTGAGAACCTTAGGATTTTTTCAGGTCCTGGTGATAGTCCCCAAGTCCACTCAGCTTTAAGTTGGGGGAGTAAAGGCGGCTGGGCTAACCACACAACCCCTTCATATGCCGAGGTTATAGAAACAGATGAGTTCTACACTTCATCTGCCACGATGACCCGTTAGGGTTAAGGGAACTTTACTTTTTACACTACATCTGCACCGGCTGTCTGGAATGATTGGCAACAATATTAATCTGTGTTGTATCGAGTTTACCATAATGTGCGTACACAATAAAGGTTACCATAATGTGTGTACACACAGTGGCGCCGAGAGCCAACACGGGCCCCAGGGGAGGACATCATTGCGGGCCCCTTAATAAACAAAAAAGTCGTGAAAAAAATTGACATGGTCGGGGCGGCCGGGCCCCCTTACAGATGCGGGCCCCCTGGCAATGACCCCCCCGACCCCCCTCTCGGCGTGCCTTTAGGATTAATGTATAAAGTTTATTGTTTTCACTAAACTTGTAGCAAATCTAAACATTACACATTATTTATTAATCTATTTTTTGTTTATTCTATTAAAAGAAAAAAATGAGTTTGAAATCAATGACAATTGTTGTAATTGAAATTGTTATAAACCTACAGTCAAGCGGGAAGGTAATTAGACATTGCGTTTCTTTTTGTAATGGAAATGTTAGACTCCAAATTACAAGCTGAGCTTTTTATGATGATATTTTTGTAATTAAAGTTTTTAATTAAACACCGGATCATGAAATAATTGCTTGTTGCTAGGCAACGGACAAAATAATAAAGGACGATAATTCTAGTAAATACATATTTCTTTCAAACCTGTCACTGAATATAAAGTCGAAATAATCACATTAATTAGACGATTTCTCTAATGACATGGTTTGTAGATATTTGTTTCTTGCTTCGTAATCAAAAGCCAATGCCAGGTTAAGTTATAAGATAGAGTGATGTTATTAAGAGCTAACAAAGCGCAACATCAGAATCAAAGTGTCTATCCCATAATAATTGATGTTGCAGGGAAATAAAAAAGCAAAGAAATTGTACTGACTTGTAGGACAGATTTTACAAGGTTTCGTGTAAATACAAATGTTATTATTATTAAATAAAAATAATAGTTTCTCGTGAATTACATTTTTTTAATTACGTGTAATATTTAGTAGGTCTAATTATATAGCTGTGTATAATAATGTGTTCAATGACGAGGTGTGGGTTTCAAGTGAACATTTTATATTGCTTGAATTCCTCATTTCGGTAGCTTAATAGCTTTGAGAACACTTGGACGCTGAGTGTGTTTCAAGTGAGAAATGTAATTTTTTTTTCCATTAACCAATACGGTAACTGCACAAGTTTGATAACACTATGACGACAAGTCATTGAAATGACGTCTCTTTCCACTGCGACAAATTTCACTGCTATATCTTCCGTCATCAACAAGTTCGACCAGACGTTCATATCTGACGACGCTCTGTCAATGTTCATCTCAGTCGTCGACACTTGGGCATCCCTCGCCGTCGCCTCGCTGGGCATCGTCTCCAACTTTCTTACCATCGTCGTTTTCGGGAGGATGGGGTTCAAAGACACGATGACCATCGCCATGACCAGCATGGCCTTCTGGGATCTGATCCGCGTGCTGTGCGGAGCCGTCCACAGACTCTACGGTCCGATGTCCCTAGTGTCTTGGACTCTGGGCCGGTCCTGGCAGAACATGAACGTCGTGTACCTCCAGAATATCGCCAGCAGCGTCTCCTACGTGATTGGTGGGTACGTGGCCCTGGAGAGATGCCTCTGCATCTGCCTCCCGTTGAGAGTCAAGATTCTGATCACTCCTAGGGTGACGTTCATAGCCTGCGTCACTTTGTCCGTCACAGTACTTACCACGCTCCTGCCATCGGTGCTTCTTTTAGAGATCAAATGGGTCCAGACCCTTCCAATCTCAGACGGTCCTGAAGCAGTCTACCAGTTTTCAAACTTTCATAAAGTTCATGGTGTGGTCTACTTGGAATTCTACAAATATTTGAACATTCTTTACCCCGCGGTGAGCTTGACCTCTATGACCATCAGTACCGTGGTCATATTTTACCACCTTCAGAAATCTTCAGGATTCAGAAAGAAAATTCTATCGGCAACACTAGCCAAAAGTCCGGAAACTTCCAATCTGGGCAGGCTGTCCAGAAGAGACAGCCAAGTTATCAAGATGCTTTTAGTGGTCATTAGTTCTTACTTGGTGGTGCTTGTCCCCAGAGTGGTCAACTATATAGTGGAACTGTTTGAGCACGAGTATTTCCTGCTTCATTACTTTAACAACATCTTCCTTGTGGTCATTTACTCGGCTTTCCTCTTGGACTTTATCAACTCTTCTGTGACTCTTTTCATTTTCTACTGTATGAGTACAAATTTCAGATCCAGTCTTAACGAGATGTTTTTAGACTGGACTTGTTTGAAATCTAAATGTTTTTCGCAATCCAAATACCAGGATAGCTGTATGTAAAGGTTTTGGTTTAAGTCTATTATACTTGTGAATACGTTCAATCGCTCAATGTGTATTTTTAAATAGTGTTTGTACTTTACAATAGATATGTGGGATTAGGTTTGTGTTTAAGTAAATATAAAATCTAGTTGAATTACAGTAACTGGATGCTACAATATAACTGCATGAAATAAATAGGTTAGCAATGGACCAGGTCAGGTACTGTGTATCTTTCGTCAAGGACTAGAGAGTAATACGGTAGGTTAGAGCCCTAAATGGACTGTAGATGGGAGTAGTACGGCAGGTCAGAGCAGTAGATGGGTGGAGAGGACAAGTATGGCAGGTCAGAGCTGTACATGAGAAACTCGCCGTTTTGATGAAAATACACGTGTCCTTCTACTCATGAACACAAACAGATGTTTACATTTAGTCTTGTACTAGAGGGGTATTTAGAGGCGGGAGGAAGGAGGGGGGGGTATTTGCTCGACTATTAAAAAGCAAAAAGAAAAAAAATCTACTATATTCAGTATACGGGATTTAGTAAATAGGTTTAATAACATGACAGAAATAAAATAAAAAATCGAATTGAATCTCCGCACTACACTCAGTGACGACTATTTCGAACAGTTAAAAAACAAAAATGACTACCATCGCATGCTTTCCCCCCCCCCCACCCCCCACTTACTTTCAGAGCGAGGCTGTAAGCGTCCTAAAGAGGATTCCATAACTCTGTACTTTACGATTACATTCTTAACATTGTTTTTAACTCTGATCATCTTTTACACGGCTGTGTTACAATGTTTATGCTAATTATTGTGTAGCCAGAGATGATTAGAAACATAGACCAACAATAAGACCAAGGAATATAAATCCAACGAATAATCCGCGAATTTGGTTTAAAATAAATTCTGTATTGTCCGATCTCCATTAACTACCGCATAATATCATCCTAGATTTCTTGGCAAAAGCTACATTGCACATATTAATTTATGTTTTGTTTCAAATTCTTTAATTCTGATGACGTCTTTAAATGAATGAGGGCGCTTAAAAAAAAAATTGACAACAAGGAAATGTAATTTGAATAACGGGAGATAACCCAATAATTACGAATAAACTACGAAGTCAGTCAAATCGGACAAGCAATTATTTCCCTTAAATGCTACACAGTTACTGGAACAATAATTTAAACAATTTTTTTTTTCTATTGTATCACAAAGGTAATAATTCTTACTTTTATAAAGTAAACAGTTTTGATTTCTGGATAAACCGAAAAACATTTTGAATTTAAACAAAATTAAGGAGGGAAAAGCGGCAATGCAATTCATATGGTCAGAACCGTTCGGTCATCTTCAGTGCTTTCACTGCCGGAGTGGCCCCCACAACACATTCAACGGGAAACCAACGCCATCAGAGACCTAGCAGATACTTTTGACAAGGGCAACTAAAATTAACTGAAAGTCAGCCTATGCACACCCGACACTCCTCCCGTTATTCAACTTTTAAATAATTCCCCAGGGTAAGACGGCCATGGTCCCCAGGGTAAGACGGCCATGGTCCCCAGGGTAAGACGGCCATGGTCCCCAGGGTAAGACGGCCATGGTCCCCAGGGTAAGACGGCCATGGTCCTCGGGGTAAGATTTACTGTCTGCCTTTATAAAATGACGTGTGTTGTACGTTCAAATGTATTCTTCATACGCTATGCCAGACAAAATTTTTTTTAAAAGGCATAACATAACTCAGGTACCCATTCGTGTGTGCCAAATTGTTAAATGGCGAAACAGGGGCAAGGAGGGACACTTAACCTGCCACCAGCCAGGGTGCATGTTTAGAGCTTTAGTAATTTATTTTTTTTCGGGCACATGAATGTGGCCGCCTTTTTTTAAGAGTCCACCCCAAAGGTCCACCAACACAAGTTACATTACTGTTGGTATAAGTCACTGATATCGGTATATATATAAGAATAGGGTACATGCATTTTAAAAATAACAAAAAAATACAAAACTTATTAGAATAAAACAAAACCAGCACGTTTATTCTCCGGAAAAAAAAATAACAACGACACAATAACTACACAATAATACCGACGTAGTATTGTTTGTTGTGTGCAGATCTACGCTGATGGCGTTAATCGATTCATTGGACGGACAGTGGATACATTTAGTCATAGAACTGACAGTGGATATGGTTGCCCTCGTTTTGACCCCATCCACCCATGGATCTGTTCGAAATAAAATAAAAAAATATACAACATTATTGATAACAAATGAATAATATTAGAACTGAAAAATGAATACAAGTACAGAACATGATTAATAACAAATGAATAATAGTATAAGTGAACATATGTTAGGCTTAATCGAAATAACACATAATGAGAAAAACATTTTCTAATTGCGTGGCTAGAGAAGAAATAATCAGTACTGTTGTAAGATTGCTGCCAGAAAATCTAGGGCGCATGAAAATGAAACGCCACTGGAGCACGTGATTCCCCCTTTTGACCCGAATATTTTACAATTAAAAAAAAATGAATTCAATTAAAGTTTGAAGGCGCCACCTCCTCCTCCCTTCTCCCTCAAGGTTTTGAGTCCATGACCAGTGTTCTGGTTGACTTCCCTTTGCCGCGGCAAACCAGGCTGTTTTCATGAGTATGTATGTGTAGGTAAAATAATGCTTTCATCCAGGTTGAAACTAAGTTAGGTGTGATGATGAAATACAGGGGACGGCCACTCACGTGCATGTGTGGAGGTACTCAGCACTTCTGGCATCATTGTGCAGGTCGACGGCCTCGCCGTTGTAATGCCTGGATCCGCAGGTGTGGCAGGCGCCGGCTAACTCATTGACCTAATTTATGGAAAAATAAAAATAATTGATTTGTCGTTGAGCCAATAAGGTGACCTATTTTATAACACACATACGGTCTCTTCTGGCTTTCAAGCCTACTATTTCTATTAGCACATTCATTTTGCACTGTATTTCTAATCTATCAATGTATCACTAGTCTATCAATGTATACTTAGTATATTAATGTATCCCTAGTCTATCAATGTATCACTAGTCTATCAATGTATCCTAGTCTATCAATGTATCTATAGTCTATCAATGTATCCCTAGTCTTTCAATGTATCCCAAGTCTATCAATGTATCCCAAGTCTATCAATGTATCCCAAGTCTATCAATGTATCCCTAGTCTTTCAATGTATCCCAAGTCTATCAATGTATCCCAAGTCTATCAATGTATCCCTAGTCTATCAATGTATCCCTAGTCTATCAATGAATTCCTAATATATCAACGTATCCCTAGTCTATCAATCTATCCTTAGTTTATATGTACTCACTATGACGGGTCCCTTAGCAACGAGAGCAGTCAGGTAAGCAAGGAGATTGTGAGAGAGGCAGACAGTGCCACCTGGGGCACCTGGAGATGGGCACTCAGAGCAGGTGTAGCTGAAATGTACAACAAATTTATTGGTGCTTTTCTTATGGGCGATTTCAATATATACAAGCTGTACCCTGCAAAACTTTTGCAAAGAGTTATATCCCATTAGGCTTGATCGGTAGACTAGGTTATTTCTGGTTTCGGGCAGATCCGATTTTTTCATGATTGTCTTTTAAACTGGAATACTGTTGTATTCATTCTTTACTTCCGATTTAACGCAGAGCCCAAATCGCTATTATTATATGATATATATTTATATATATATATATATATATATATATATATATATATATATTGTCACGTGAGAGGCGTTTAAGAATTGCACAAATTTCTTTCGTCGCAATAAGCATTAACTCCAACTTAAAATGCTAAACAATAATATAAATACTCCTTTAAAATAACACAAGACGGACCTACCTAGTCCTCGAGGACTATCATCCCACAATTAACGTTCACAAAATCTACCACTACCATGTTGACTCGTTGCACACTTATCCAGCTACACTGTCCTTACTGACTCTTTGCACACATATCCAGCTACTCTGTCCTTACTAACTCTTTGCACACTTATCCAGCTACACTGTCCTTACTGACTCTTTGCACACTTATCCAGCTACTCTGTCCTTACTAACTCTTTGCACACGTATCCAGCTACTCTGTCCTTACTAACTCTTTGCACACATATCCAGTTACTCTGTCCTTACTGACTCTTTGCACACATATCCAGCTATACTGTTAGCCACACGCATAGCTACGTGCACCACCGACCAGTCTTCCAACCAAACTGTAGCTGACCATTCATACTATAGTGCAGGCTCGCGTGTAATACAATCACAACACACCCATGCCTACTTGCACACAGACACAGTCAATCTACTAGGCGACAAATAGCAGGCATTGGCTAGCTTCTGTGTGTGTGTGTAAGCTAAATGGACAATATACTTTGAGTCTTAGAGGGTGTAGATAGTTCCATTCATTCAAATGCAAACGCATAAATAAATGTACGTGTATCTATTTAAATTACAGAGATCACGAAAAATGCCATACTTCTAGATACCGATGTATACAAAACAAAGACTCATAAAAACAAAACATCATGCCTACTTATACCTAAATGAAATATAAGCATTTTCACAAACATCACCTTACATTATCAAGTATATCAAAAACAAGTCTTTCTATGAAAAAGCTTCTCATACCAAATTGCAATATTACCAACAATGCAATATTATCAAAATGTAACATTACCAAAAAATGTAATATTACCAAATTTTGAAAATTAATCAAAAATGCAATATTAACAAAAATGCAGTATTACGAAATTTCAAAATTATCAAAAATACAATATTACCAATAATGCAATATTACCAAAATTGCAATATTATCAAAATGTAATATTATTAAAATGCAATATTACCAAAATGCATTTAAAATTTAGATGTATAATATCAGAATGCCTATATAAGAATGTCCATAGACGCTATTATACTGACAGAGACAGAGACAGAGATCTATGGGCCACACGGCCATTACAGACAGACACCCTAACATAACAACTTACTGAGATCTATGGGCCATATGGCCATTACAGACAGACACCCTAACATAACAACTTACTGAAATCTATGGGCCATATGGCCATTACAGACAGACACCCTAACATAACAACTTACTGAGATCTATGGGCCATATGGCCATTACAGACAGACACCCTAACATAACTACTTACTGAGATCTTTGGGCCACACGGCCATTACAGACAGACACCCTAACATAACAACTTACTGAGATCTATGGTCAACACGGCCATTACAGACAGACACCCTAACATAACAACTTACTGAGATCTATGGGCCATATGGCCATTACAGACAGACACCCTAACATAAGTACTTACTGAGATCTATGGTCCACACGGCCATTACAGACAGACACCCTAACATAACAACTTACTGAGATCTATGGGCCATATGGCCATTACAGACAGACACCCTAACATAACAACTTACTGAGATCTATGGGCTATATGGCCATTACAGACAGACACCCTAACATAACAACTTACTGAGATCTATGGGCCACACGGCCATTACAGACAGACACCCTAACATAAAAACTTACTGAGATCTATGGGCCATATAGCCATTACAGACACACCCTAACATAACAACTGACTGAGATCTATGGTCCACACGGCCATTACAGACATACACCCTAACATAACAACTTACTGAGATCTATGGTCCACACGGCCATTACAGACAGACAGCCTAACATAACAACTTACTGAGATCTATGTGCCATATGGCCATTACAGACATACACCCTAACATAACAACTTACTGAGATCTATGGTCCACACGGCCATTACAGATAGACACCCTAACATAACAACTTACTGAGATCTTTGGGCCATATGGCCATTACAGACAGACACCCTAACATAACAACTTACTGAGATCTATGGTCCACACGGCCATTACAGACATACACTCTAACATAAGAACTTACTGAGATCTGTGGGCCTCATGGCCATTACAGATAGACACCCTAACATAACAACTTACTGAGATCTATGGTCCACACGGCCATTACAGACAGACAGCCTAACATAACAACTTACTGAGATCTTTGGGCCATATGGCCATTACAGACAGACACCCTAACATAACAACTTACTGAGATCTATGGTCCACACGGCCATTACAGACATACACTCTAACATAAGAACTTACTGAGATCTGTGGGCCTCATGGCCATTACAGATAGACACCCTAACATAACAACTTACTGAGATATGTGGGCCATATGGCCATTACAGACAGACACCCTAACATAACAACTTACTGAGATCTATGGGCCACACGGCCATTACAGACAGACACCCTAACATAACAGCTTACTCAGATCTGTGGGTCATATGGCCATTACAGACAGACACCCTAACATAACAACTTACTGAGATCTATAGTCCACACGGCCATTACAGACAGACACCCTAACATAACAACTTACTGAGATCTATGGTCCACACGGCCATTACAGACAGACACCCTAACATAACAACTTACTGAGATCTGTGGGCCTCATGGCCATTACACATGTCCTGGATGTTATTGTAAGCGTACGCCTGGTCACTCACACCGGAAGGGTGTCTGGTGGCGAGTTGAAGGACGCCGGCCTGAGCTTTCCTCATCAGACCACAGGCCAGGTCAATGCTGGACTGTGGGCAGGCAGCCACGTAGGCGACAACAGCAGCTAGAATGATGATCTTCATGGCTAGAGGGTTCAAATCTCGGAAAGTAATTCGTTGAAAGAGGTGTCGAGCTGTACCTGAGATCAGCTTTATATAGTCTCTACGTTTGAGTATAGGCCTACAATATTTCTGCATGTGTGTGTTTATGTGTATGTGTGTGTGTAGTCTCTGTGTGTGTTGTCTTTGTGTGTGTATGTGTGTGTTGTTTGTGTGTGTGTGTGTTTTTTTTCTTTAATTCTTTAAGGTGAAAAAAAAGTTTAATTTTTTTGTGTTTATCTGTTTCTATTTTTAGCTATTTTAATTCTATTCTAGAAGAGTTAAAAGAAACCAACCAGTGATTCACCACTGAATAGTTTCATGTAAATGACTTATTAAAATGTGGACCAATAGGTCAAAACATGATCAATTAAAAAAATTTTGAAAGTCATAGCGGCTATTCGCATTGAGTTGTCCGAAACAAAAATGTGTAACCTTGAAGTTATTTCCAGAAACCCGTGACAATATTTTAAATATATATGGAGCTGACACGCTTTTTTTTTTTTTGGGGGGGGGGGGTTCTGTGAGGGGGTGAGGTGTAGGGGCTTGGGTTGGATGCGTAGATTTTGGATAAGTTTGGAACTAAATAAGGGTTCTAAAAAGCGCAGCGTGGATGCATAAACATTATCAATTTTTTTTTGTTTTTTGTTTTCCATCAGTATAAATGATACATTCATAAGTTTGTTGTTGTTTGTGAGGGGGGGGTTCAGATTTCATACTCGAATAAAAAAGGAAGTATATTTTTTAGACCTGGGGGGGGGGGGGGGGGAAAGATGAGTTTCTAAGCAGCCGCCTGCTGACCCGGTACCTAGAGACGCGCGGGGCTGTCCGTGTGAAGGGCTGTGGTTAGTCTGATTTGAGCTCATTTCCATGTGTGCCCCATAATCTGTGACGTCGCGGGCGGACCTTTTTTTCCTCCGTCGTGTGTCTACCAGGAACAATTAACGGCTAGATTACGGCACACTTTTGAACATTTCTTTATGACGTTCCGTTCTAAATGCCCCCCCCCCCCCCCAGTTTGCGATATATATAAAAATTAATGGGATTTATGCCCATTCAGTCAGTCTAGCTAATAACACCAAATGACATTCCACGGAATCAAAAGTGTTTATCGATCAAAGAAAAAGGCTGAGCGTCATTAACAATTGAGATTATTTGTTTGTGATTGCCACAATGATCTTTCTTCATTGAAGATGAATGGGGCACAAAGCAGCTCATACCACAGTAAGTAGGTTTCTTTAAGCTGCTTAACCCATAAGGCTCATTGGTGGGAAAGGTTGGGGGGGGGGGGGAGAGAGGGGGATAACTTGTAAAATTCTCGTTTCAGTAGCCATGGCATATCCAGGGATGGTGTTGCACAACGCCCTTCCATCTTTACACTCCCCCCCCCCCATGTCGAGTGCCTATAGTAAAGCCGCGGTGTACTAGGGTAGGGAGGGCGGAGGCGGGGTGGGTGGGGGGGAGGGGGCCTTTACCTGGACCTCTGATTATTTTTAAAGGTAGTTAACTATAATAAATAAGAAACTATATGTATTAACAGGTAGTTACTATAACAATAAGAAACAGTATGTATTATAGTATATGTGTATAGCTCTAGACCAGGGGTGGGCAAACTACGGCCCGCGGGTCGCATGCGGCCCTTCAGCGTATACATGCGGTCCGTATGCATGTACATATTGTGAGTGTGAATGCGAAATAGATGACAAAAACATGGTTATTACCATTAATTCATATTTTAATTCGTTGTAAATTGTAATTGACGTAGACAATATATATATATATATATATATATATATATATATATATGTGTGTGCGTGTGTGTGTGTGTGTGTGTGTGTGCGGCCCGCCGATAACAATCAAGTTTTCAATGTGGCCCTCCGTAGAAAAAGTTTGCCCACCCATGCTCTAGACCAATCTCATCTACATCTAGCGCTCTCTACGAGTCAACTGCACACCGGTGAGTCTCAAGCTGATTTGAAGCCCGGCCACGAAAAATTTGAATTCTTTACTCAATCAAAAATATTTACAATTAAATTGAAAATAAGCAATTGAAGTCTTTTCCGTTTCGGACAAAGGACATTTTAGAGAATTTTCGTGTACGCAGTGGCTACGGTTACGCGTATGGGTTTTGATAAATAGAGAGGGAAGTAATCATGTTGAATAACTGTTACAAAAAAAATTAATGATTACGCCCCTTTGATTAGCTTTTATTAGTTATATTTAAAATATAAGCAAAAACGGTACATAAGAAACTCTTATATTTTGGCCCTGGGAGGTCAGATCGCGAAATGAATGAACTTTTGATGTACACTTGGCAGGCCAAGACCTACAAAATGATATATACATCATGGGTCTAGGACATATGGTTGTTGAGATCTAGGGTGATGACGGACAGACAGACAGACGGACAAAATATTCTCATATTTTTTTTTCTCTTTACAGGTGGGTGGTGAACACAACATGTTTCTAAGTGGGTCAAGGATCCCAAAAAAAATTTGAGGACCACTGACTTACACTCTGCTAATTAAACCCTACCGTTGACAAATACTTTACTGTAAACACTCTCTGGTTCGGATACATTGTAGAAGGAAAACAAAACACAGTTTCCACTATATCTGTTTGCTTGTTCTTTTTTCCTGATTGTTTTTGTTTTGATTTTCTTCAATGTACTGACAATGTAGATAGATAGATTTATAGATAGACGGATAGATAGATAGATAGATAGATAGATAGATAGATAGACCGACAGATAGATAGATAGATAGATAGATAGATAGATAGATATCTTTACATTTATCGATAAGTATAAATAAATCAATAACGTATCGATCTAGATGGTCGAATACAGTTGTAGTAATGATACATTTGATAAATACGCGGGGGTGGGGGGGGGAGACACGTAGGTCAGCTCAAGCCCCTGGTCATCAAAAGAAATAAATTAAATAATTGATCCAGACTTTTGTTTGTCAATATAATTTAAAGAAATATTTGCACGATTTAACCCAAAAGAAATATATTTTTTACTTTTTGTACATTTAATATAAAAAAAAATAGATTTTTAAATTATTTTTAGTAATTTGAATTTTGATAGGTACATTGGCCTTGAAATTTTTTACCACAAATGAAAAGAAAAATCTCAACAAATTACTATGCCAGATTTCAACCCCGTGGTCTATCTTTCATTTAAAAAAAAATATTTCGGCCATTTATAATATTAACCTATATTTTTTCCGATCAATATTATTATTAATAAATGCTAAATATTACAGAACTTCTTTCGTTATATTTTATGAACATGTTATAGTTAAGGTATATCCTAAAGAACAATTACTGATAGACAATAATGTGGTCCATATTTTAAATGTTTCTTTTATTGTTATCTATTTCAAGCACAGTAACCCTGAGATTATATTTATATTCATTGTTAAACATGTATCACCTTGTATCACAATTTTATTGTCACTGTTTTCCCTAAAAATGTTTTCACTAAATTGTTACCATTTAATTAAAATATTTTAAAGTACAGACTGCGTTTGTAAGGGAAAATTTTTTAATTTTTTTTTTAATGAGACAAAAAAACATCTTGAGGATGTGTGCCGTGTGCAATATCGCATGACATTATCATGGGCGACTTTTTGAGTTACGTGTGCAAAGCTCGTTGGGGAAAAAAATAACAAACAGCAGATGGCAGTGATTTTTTTTTTTATTGTTTTGTGCTCTAACATCCTGAGTACTGAAATGTCTTTTTTTATCTTATTAGTTCTATCGTTATTTATAATTTGTTTTTTTTTAATAATATGTTATTGTGTTGACATGCGCGATAAGAGAAATTTGTAAATAAACTAAATAATTACAACAGCAATAATTTATTGTTTCAGTTTTCATTTCTGTCTAAATGATAAAAGACTTTTTATACTATTGATTATCAAAAGTTCACACGACAAAAAAAAAAAAAAATTTTGACTATCACTTATTTATTCGTCATCGATGTTGGAGCTGTTATTATCGGTCGACAGGTTAGGTCAACCCTCATGTATTGATTCCAATCAAATCTCGAACAAAGAGCCCCCCCCCCCCCCCCCATCATTTGTAATTTTGTATGTCCCTTCAAAACATCTATGGAAGTAACCGCACAGGGCTCCCGAATACCTAAAGCCGGCTATGTTGATCGGGGTATACTTTTTATTTACCTTGACTGTACCGTAACGACACTTGCCACTATTGACACATATATTTATTTGAAGACCATTCTATACTATCAAGTATTTCAAAACATCACTTAATGTTGTCATTTCATTCGATACTTTAAAAAAAAAACGAACCTACAGTAATAAAATCATATAGATCTATATATAGATCTCTCTCTCTCTCTCTCTCTATATATATATATATATATATATATATATATATATATATATATATATATATATTTAACTTCTTTTAAAGTTGACTCTATACCAGTGATTCTCAACAGTTTTCGCCAATGTACCCCAAAAGGTGCGAAAAGTATGTCCGATGGGTACCCATCACACATAAAGTCGTGATTAAACTTACTTCTTTTCATAATGAAATGCGCTAACCTTTCAAATGCGGTACTTGGGCACGTGGTCTAGTGATGAGTCACGCAGCAAACTGGGAACTCTTGGTTGTTTTAAATGAATTTTCTATGTCGCTGCGCTTCGCTGCATACCCTTTCCCCCACACCTCTTGGGGTACGCTTACCATAAGTTCAGAATCGCGGATCTATACTCAAAGTTCAACGGCCTTCGGCTGATGGTATCTACTACTTTACTCCTACACCTTGAATGATGGTATCTACTACTTTACTCCTACACCTTGACTGATGGTATCTACTAATTTACGGCCACACCTCGACTGATGGGGTTACACTCCCACACCTCGACTGATGGTACTACTTTACTCCCACACCTCTACTGATGGTACTACTTTACTCCCACTCGACTGATGGTACTACTACTTTAGTCCCACACCTCGACAGATAGTAGTCCTTTACTCCCACACCTCGACTGATGGTACTACTTTACTTCCACACCTCGACTGATGGTACTACTTTACCCCCACATCTCGAATGGTGGTATCTACTACTTTACTCCCACACCTCGACTGATGGTCCTACTTTACTACCACACCTCGACTGATGGTACTGCTTTACTCCCACACCTCGACTGATGGTACTACTTTACTCCCACACCTCGACTGATGGTACTACTTTACTCCCACACTTCGACTGATGCTACCTACTACTTTACCCCCACACCTCGACTGATGGTACCTACTGCTTTACTCCCACACCCAATGTGAAACAATTTCCAGAAAGCCGCATTAAATTTTGAGCTCATGTTCAGGAAGATGAAGAGTCCGACCGAGGCGTTGAAAAAGTCCAAGAACGAGACGAAACACATGACTGTCATGATGAGGTTATGGTACTGCCGCAAGGGATAGTACTCTGGCTCGAGGATCATGGCGAACACGTGAATGAATCGCGGCCCTTGGTTGGCGATAAACACCGCTATGACCACCAGAAGCATCTTGACCACCTGCTTTTCTTTTGGCGTCATCGGTTCATCATGACCTTTCGAGTCATGACCAGTGGTGAACCTTTGCTTAGACTGGTACTTGTGGTTGATTTGATCACGTGACGTGACGTCTCTGGTTGAAAGTGGCACATTCATGCCGTAGATTTTAAATTTTGAAGATTTCATGAGATGATAGGTGATGATAAGCGTGGAGCTTATCATGGCGACCAGGCTGAGGAAAGGGTAGATGAAATGAAACCAGGTGTAGGCCTTGAAAAACGTCTGGCCGTGTGTCTTGTAAAAAGAGTTATAGGCGTATACAGCAATGGGGGCGCCGTAGTCTGCGCTGTAGACCCAGTGGATGTCAAAGATGAGGAGAATGCAGAAGTAAGAGAAGAATACCACAATGGACAGGACAACGGTCAGCACGATGGTCAGCCTGGGGGTCAGGTAACGCTTCACGGTGAACGGGAGGCTGACGCAGAGGCACCTCTCTATGGCGACGTAGCCGGCGATGACAGCCGAGACGTTTCCGGAGATGACGTGAATGTAGGTCAGCTTGGTGAATGTGATGTTCTCCCAGGACTTGCCCCAGGCGCGGTCCACCAGGGAGATGGGGCCGAACAGCCTGTGGAACATCCCGCAGGAGACCTTGATCAGGTCCCAGGTGGAGATGGCGGTCATGGTGATGTTCACCGTGTCCCTGAAGCCGAGCCTGCAGAAGACGACGACGCAGAGCAGGTTGGTGCTGACGCCCATGACGCAGACGAGCAGGTTGATCCAGACGTCGATGACGGTGACGAGCATCTCCAGGACGCTCCGCGGGACGAACGGATCGTCACTTCCGGCACGTTCCAGCTGCGCGGCCGGTGTAGCGTTGTTGTACACCATCTGCGCCACATAGGTGACGGAAGTGACGTTATTGAAATCTAACTTTATCATCTTAGATGGCTCCGCTGTTTACATTAAATGCCGCATTTCCTCTTAAGGTAACAGACGTGAACACACACACACACTCACACGGACAAAAACAGATGTCATTAAACAATGTCATCGACTAAAAAGTCATTTTTTTTTACAATGACATTTAAACAACCGGTGATGCAAAGAGTTTTTTTTTTTAATTATTATGTTTATATTTTTATTTATTATTAGGATATTTATTTGTCCTTCGTTAATGATACGGAATAGTTATTGTCCTGTGTTATTTAATTTAGTCTGTTTATTAAATTTGTTATTTCCTTTGCGTCACACGTCCCTGGGAGAGACAGGCTGGCCGTTTAGATCAAATATTCACGCAGTATTACGATGTAGGTCAAAGTTTAAATGTCACCAATGTCAATCACGCAAGGTTTCCTTTGATTTAAAAAAGGTAAACAAAGAAAAATCTGTTTGTCATGATTGAGTCATGAAATTGTCAGTAAAAATAAACGACACCCGAATTCGGAGCAATGTGCAAGTCAAAGAAAATGATCGGCATTGTAAAGAAAACAGTGCTAAATCATGTGATATGTCACATGATCAGCAGGTCTCTTAGATTAAAATAAAAAATCCCACGAAATATGTCCGAATTGAGACAATTGATTTCTTTGCATTTTGTCCCAAAGATGTGTCATCTAAATCCTGCCGGTAAAAAAAAAAAATGATTGGTGTGAATGGTAATTTCAGTTTTTGAAACGACTGAAATGTACACAAATACTGACTCTCTTCTGACGCTAGAACTACTGACTCCATAAACATATAATATATCCAATCCTTTAATTTAAATGTGAGAAAAAGAATTATAAATATGACACCATGACCAAGTAGCCAATCATCTTCCATCCACCACGTCACTATTTTTTGTTTGGTTTTCAATTATTAAAAAAAAAAATGAATGTGTGTCAGTATCGATACATCTCAAAATTACAACGTGTGATACTTTTAATCTTTCTGTGCGTCTCTGATAATTGTTAGCCAATCAACGCAGGAGTCTGATAATTAAAAAATAAAAAAAAAACTACATCCTAACCAAATTTGTTCAAAGAAACGGAATTATTAGTTTTTTTTTTTAATCGATTAGTGTTTCATTCTTACTTACATAAACATACTTTCTTTCGTTAATTAGTAATCCATTTTTCACGTCTGCTTAATTGTAGGGTGAATATCGCACTTGGGTTCCTTCCCTTTAATTATAATTAGAGCAACATATAACAGTATTGACGATGCTACGGTGTGAGTGAACATGAAAACTGTACTTTGATCATTGTTTTTAATTACTTTAATTCACCCAGATACTTATTTCAAGAATAGATCTAATTGTGTTGTCTGTCTCGCCAATTAGAGTAGAATGTCTGATCTCGAATTTTTATAAACATTCGAAAAAAAAAATATCCGACGAAAAAAAAAATTGCATTTCATTTCTGCTAATCTATTGGTTGTACTTATTCCTCATCCTCATTATTGTTCAAAACAAACTATCTTGTAACTAATTAAATAATGAAACTTACAAGTGTACTTCAATAGGCAAGACAAAATGTTGTTAGTGCCAGGCTTGCGGAGCCGGAGCCGAAGCCGAGGAGCCGGGAGCCGCTACTTTTTGCTGGAGCCAGAGCCGGAGCCGAAAAAATCTGGCGGCTCCACGGCTCCCAAATGTTTTTTTTTACAGCTGAATTTTTTTTTTTTAGCTTTAAAATTACATATTTGTTTGATTGTTTGCCTCCTACAATTTGAAATGTTGTCATGTTTTACGAACGCCACAACAGTAACACGCACATCACCGCAAGAAATCTTTAATGGGGAATCGTTTTGTGTTCGTTTTAAATCTTGTTTACCCTCCGAAATTTTTTTAATTGCATGTTATTTTGCTATATATAAAGTTAAAACAGTTTTATTTCATATAATAATTGTATCAATCATTTAAAATAAATTTTTACTACGACTAGTTATCAAAGGCCCGGTACCCGGACCGCCGAGTAGGCACACAGTTGGAGTTGAAAATGGTGATATATATTTTAGCGCGTTAACAATCAGTCTATATACTTGCGGTGGCCCCAAGGACATGAACAGATTATTGTAGCCAAAATACATTTGAGAATAGGGACACCTAATAATACATCAAATAAAGTTCATAAGTTAAATAGTTCCTCCCAAAGAAAATAATCCTCACTATGGGTAAATATAAACAACAACTCTTAAAATCATATTCCTTCATAATATTTTAATGGACTCCTTTCCAAACAGTTATTCATTTAATGTTTTATGATGTTCAACATGGCGTATTTAAAAAAAAAGAGAGACGTGAGTGAGTGCTTGTGTTAAGCAAAACGCTACATGTTTATCGGGTGGTTTATTTACTGTTATACACATTGTAGCATAGTACAATTAACTAAGAAAAATTGCCGACCCGGCAGTGCAGAACCTAGGGATTTAGGGGCCCGGTGGGCTTGGCCTCTGTGGGGGCTGCCCCTGCATTTTGACATGAGATAATTTTTTTACGCTTCTCAAGCTTAGTGCCGAGAAGAAAGAATCGTTGTGTAGATTTTAGCTAACCTTCACTGAAAAACGTAGTATTCCATCAAAGAAGTTGAGGCCGCAGACGCAGAAAACATTAGGCCTCTTAAAAAAAAAAGACGTATCAAAGCTTTCAACATTATAGTTCTGTGAAACCAATGGCGAACCAAGAGATTTTAGGCATCTTCGGGAGCCACTACATTTTGACATGAGATAATGTACTTAATCTTTAGTTTAAAAAATATTTTGGGGGCCCTCCTCAAACTGGGCCCCCTCCATACACCCTCTGTGCGAAGCCCCCATCATAAATGGGTTAGTTTGCATTGTAAACATTGTGTACGGCGCTACTCAATCTCAACCCTTATTCAATTCATTCATGTGACGTAATAGTCAACAAATGAAAAAAAAGTGACGTATTTTAGGTTAGTAATAAAGGGAAATAATTGTACATTAGAAATAGACATATTTTAGAAATAATAACAATTTAAACAATATAAATATTACATTATATTGAGGTATCCATAATTTTGGTTTAAAACTTACATTGTGGAACATAACACAGAATATTAATTGAACGATTTCTGTAAATATTTCTTGTATGATCGCTTCTCATTCAATAACAAATAAAACACCATAGATTTATTACGATACTGTGGGATAT
This sequence comes from Bulinus truncatus, assembly GCA_021962125.1. Classification (NCBI taxonomy): domain Eukaryota; kingdom Metazoa; phylum Mollusca; class Gastropoda; family Planorbidae; genus Bulinus; species Bulinus truncatus. Next base: position 6,553,941 of record JAGDYQ010000017.1, on the reverse strand, counting down.
ACAGAGGCCTATGTAATTTCGTACCTGTTGCTAATTTATTTAGGAGAGTATCACAAAAATAATTTGGCATTATTTTGTGTTAGCTCTCCTAAGATCGCTTTGATGCCCTATGGCAATGATTGAGGCGGTCGAAAACAGTATTACATTGTGATTGCAAATTGGCATTCATGATCTTACCTACCGTATTTTAGTGTACGGTGTTTAATCACCTCGGCACTAAACATATGGCTGGTCCAATGTCATTTCTGGCAGCCATGTAGGAGACGATTCTTACTCGGCTGGCCAGTTGGTAGCCGGATCATGCATGTTAAGAAGAAAACAGTAAATGTTTTCTGCCATCTTTGAATTGTTTATGCCGCCATGTTGGATGACAGACGGAAGTCGCGATGACAGACGGAAGTAGCGATGACAGACGGAAACCGAAACATATGATGTGAAATTTGTATTATAGATGACAAACGCGTCATTTCGTATTATTATTTGACCGCGAATTTGTAATAGACTAAAAACAAAATGGTAGCTTTCTGTATTTAACAATTTTATTATAAACAGAATATCTGAAATAGAGCAGATAAATTTATAAGGCTGTGGCTATACGGACCCGGGTCCCAATAAAATCCGATTGTTATTCGGACCCGTGGCAAATATGCACTAAGCTTAGCTATATTTAAACTTTATTAGACGGAACCTGAAAAAATAATAATACAGAGTCCGCTTAGTGAAACCCTAGACACTGGGTAACGATTAAATCATACAATTCAAACAATTATAAAAAAAAATAAACAATAATAAAGTTTATGTATAGCTAAGCTAAGTGCATATTTGCCACGGGTCCGAATAACAATCAGACTTTATTGGGACGGGGTCCGAATGAAAATCGGAGTTTATTGGTACCCGGGTCCAGGTCCGTAGCCAGAGGGAGCTGGGGGGCTGACCCCCCCCCCCGTTCATGATCTGAGCCCCCCCCCGTGCATGATTTGAGCTTTTTGACAAAATTTTAATAATAACGGCTATAAAACACCAATCATTTTGTTCAAGGGGTTAGGACTGAGCTGGCCAATCAACTTTTGAAAATATTAATATCAGCACCGGGGCCCGTGTCACCCCTGCCCAGGGACCCGAAATTTCTGTCGGTGGGCCTGTTCGCAGCCTTGTATTAGTTTTATATATTGATATCTTCTGAGGACAACTAGCAACCTTAAATAAGTTAATAAAATAATATTGACTTCTGACTTCACTTTTATACATATGTATAATAAAATAATAAAGTACAAACTCCGTGATTTCTGGGTGATGTTATTTAATTTGCAAATTTACTTTTTAGCTGAATTAATTTTATTTTAAATTGAATAATTGCGACTGGTCAATTTGTTGTTGATAGATCTGTTCTTTATTTTCAATATTTTATAAGAAATATCACACAAATAGCTAAGCTATATTCGTGCATCTTTGTCGTTCTTCCAGGGTTGTACGTTTAACCAACAGTATAATGATATAAATCAGGTATCTATTATGTAACAATTGTGTAGCAGAACAAATGTTCAATATATTTATAACAGGAATCAGAAATTGCTCAGCCTCAATCAATTTTTATCATTAAAACTCTTTACTATTTAAATTATTTTAACAAAACTGCAACATGACATGCATTATTGAAACGTAGTTAAAATTATATATTTCTAATTAATAGCTAAACAATCGGTACTAAAATGCACCATTCCAGATATGGAACTGCAAAAAATTTCTTGGGGAGGGGACTCACTGAGGTCCCCTCCCAAAACTCTCGTATCCGTACGCAAGCTTTGGGCGCTTCGCACCTCCATCTTCGCCCCCCCCCCGAACATTTCTTCTACCCCACCAGGGGCGGAATTATGGGGAGTTATCGCAAGTTTAGGTAATACATCATTAAATTATCGAAAATTTTTTTGTTCAAAGACCAATTTTCAACAATGAAAACAGTTTCGCTCCCTCCGGGGGTCAATGTTTTGCCCCCCCCCCCGTCAAAATTGTCTAGATCCGCCGCTGTACCCCAGAATCAGTTCTTCGGCACCCCCTCCCCCCCCCCCGGCCGAAAAAATTCTCCCCCCCCCCCAATGCAATAATCCTGGCTACGGGCCTGCCATGTCCGAATAGTCACTTCGAATTTATAAATAATAAATATAAATACTGAAGTCTTTAAAATATTTTAAATAATGCATCAATTTACTATTGGCTAATTTGATCATTGAAATAACTTTTTAGTACTTATGAAAATGGCGACTAGTGAAACCTCGATCGAAAATAATGATACGTTTCTGGATGCACTGAAATGGTTTGTTTTTAGTAAAACCGACAATGCGTATATTTTTAAAGTTCCTGACTATGGGGGTGAACGCGTCAAAATTTTCATAACTTTTTATCAGCGGGATGTTAGCGTGGAGCAATTACAAAAATTTTTGTCTCGTGTGATACTATCTTAATAGGGAGCCGGAGCCGTCAAATTTGTGGGAGCCTGAGCCGGAGCCGGAGCCGAAAAAAATATGGCGGCTCCGTAAGCCTGGTTAGTGCAATAGGTTCACTCATTCTGCAACTGCTCTTAAATCTGTTCCCCCCCCCCCTTTTTTTTTGTGTCCATATATCAAAACAATGTATTGACCTCAAGTTGGCTGTTTTATAGTTCTATAATCCAAGGGAATTAATCGAAGAGTGAAAACAATAACGTAATTATCAGCTCTTGTTTTTATTGAATTATGCGCCAAACAAAGACCATATGTAAATTAGTTGTATTTTATATCACTGACAACTGTGCCACAAAAACCTGATGTTGTTTGTAAATTATCACATTATCTTTTTTTTTTTAATGTTCTGTGTTAAATGTTCAAAGTGTGGTACTTAAAAAAAAAACAAAAATGATTTTTTTTAAACACAGCGTTTACAAGCAAGAAAAACGATGGTTAAATGGGCCCACTATAGTTAAAGGGGCCCACTATGGTCAAAGGGGTTCATGATGGTTAAAGGGGCCCACGAAAATCATCCGCCTTCAGGATTTGAAAGACAACAATACAAGAATTATGTAATTTAGAATTTCATCTTGGGGGACAATGTTAGGAAAGCACGTTTATTCGACTTCCAGTTCAATACTAGTTATAGTGCTATAGACAATAGTGCATTTAGATCTATGGCTATGGCTCTTCTCTGGCTAAATTCATTAACAAAAAAAAAATTATGGGATAGACCAGGGGGTGGGCAAATTTTTTGACTCGCGGGCCACATTTGACCGGCGGTTGGGGACCAAGAGCAGATAGACTGAGTGTTGATGTGAAACGCGTGGCTGGTCGCGAGGCTGAATTAAACAGTCCCACGGGAAGGATTTGTCCCACGGAGCAGTAGTTTGCAAATTGCTGAGATAGAAACGTGTATCGTATTATCAATATTTCATGGAATATTGTAAATGTAACCCATGAGCTTTCTTAGAACGGGGAGCAAGAATTTCTCTCGGGGCCCTGCTATTGAGCACGATGAGCAAGAATTTCTCTGGAGGCCGTGGTGTTTAAAACTGGACATTTGTTTCTCAAGAATACACTCAAATTTAAAAAAAAAAACAAAAAACAAAAACAACAACAAAAAGACAAACATTTTAATTAAAGTCAAACAACAGTTTATATTTAGTTTAAGAATAACTAATAACTTGAGATCCACTCCATCATAATACCAACACGGCAACAATCAATCACCATGACAAAATTGTGTGTTTATCTAAAACAAACTCAAGTTGATCTCAATGTTGTAAGGAAATTTAACTCTTGCTTTTACTGTTGGGTAGATCTACATTATCATTGTTGTCACCCTTGGATTGTAAACCCCCCCCCCACCCCCAAAACAATAATTGCCTGACTCACATTTTTGTTTTGTACAAATTACACTTGTTTATTTGTTTGTAACACAAAAACTAAACATCAGCTAACAAGATCTGAGTATATGAGCGTTAACTAAACATTAGCTAACAACATCTGAGTATATGAGCATTTACTAAACATTAGCTAACAACATCTTAGTATATGAACATAGGAAGAATTTTAAATAATTCATTTTGTTACGTATATTAATTGTTTCTTTGCATGTCTTTTTCTAACGAGTAATCAGTTTATCTTGACGTTGATAATTTAGAAGATTCTTTGTTGTTACCTTGTTGTCTTTTTGACGTTTCACATGAATATATGAATTTTGATTCTAAAAGTTTAATGAGATATCATCTGTGATTAGCACTAGATCGATAGATAGATAGGTAGGTAGATAGATAGATAGATAGATAGATAGATAGATAGATAGATGACAGACAGACAGACAGACAGATAGATAGATAGATAGATAGATAGATAGATAGATAGATAGATAGATAGATAGATAGATAGATAGATAGATAGATAGATAGATAGATAGATAGATAGATAGATAGATAGATAGATAGATAGATAGATAGATAGATAGATAGATAGATAGATAGATAGATAGATAGATAGATAGATAGATAGATAGATGACAGACAGACAGACAGAAAGACAGACAGACAGACAGACAGATAGATAGATAGATAGATAGATAGATAGATAGATAGATAGATAGATAGATAGATAGATAGATAGATAGATAGATAGATAGATAGATAGATAGATAGATAGATAGATAGATAGATAGATAGATAGATAGATAGATAGATAGATAGATAGATAGATAGATAGATAGATAGAATTATTAATTGGATGATAGATATGTGAAATAGTCCGTCTTGCACTAATGTATTATCTCTTTTTTTTTTCATCATTGACTCACAAAAAACTATATTTACCCTCGTTGATTGGCTCTCCATTATCCGCCAGGAACAATGAAAAAATGTCGCAGACGATGACTTGAAGAGGAAGACGTCTGACTCACGAAAAAACAAAAACTTTGGGGAGTTAGAGATGGGTGGGGGGTGGTGGTAAGAGGGTGGTTGGTCATCACTGAAGTCTGAATAATAAGAGAGAAGGGGAGGTGTGGGGGGTGAGTGTGACGTGGAGTCACTCGTTGTCTCATTTGCTTCTGGTTGTAGAAAAAAAAAACCAGACAATGCAAAGCCTTCGTAAACAACTTCCGGTTTAAATCTATTTATAGACCCACTGATCGCGCCGTCTGCTGAAACAAAAAATATGAAGGAAAATTATTTAAAAAAGCAACTATTAATAGAATTTTGTTTATGGGAGCAGCTGGAAAATCTTTAGGCCCCCGGCAAACTTAATTTTGCTGTAAAAAAAAAAAAAAGTATAAACACAAATAAATTTCTAAATCGACGGGCCCATCAATGCCTCTGGCAGTGGCAAGTGTTCGGGTTGGCTCCACCCCACTGTGGCGACAGTGTGAAGTGGTTTAAATGAGTGAGTGTACTCTCCCTCGGTCATCCCTGTAGTAAACTTAGAGCCCTGCAAGGGAGTCTTTGACTCACGCCGAGCCCCTGGGGGGGAAACTGGAACCCCCCTCCCTCCCTTTCCGCTAGTCATAAGATTTTAAATTGTGGACATTGACCTCGCCGCCCCCCCTACCCTACCCCCACCCTCCCGGGCCCAAATTCTTCATAGTCTCATGGTCACTATAAGAGTTCCGGTCACTTATCACTAGCGACGGACCTGACAGTGTGGGTCTGTAAAAAATGGGCAAAAGGGAAATCCTCCTACACACATGAATGACAAATGATCCCACACCCCCCAAACCCCTCCAAGTGGCCCCTAACCCTTTCTGGAGCTATCATCTAAAAATCAGTGTTTCTCCAACTCTCAACACCTGTGTACCCCCCCCCACACACTCCCACTCCCGTTCCCAAGGCCCTAGATAAATATTTCAAGAGATGTTTGGGGCCTTAGGCAGAAGTTTTAAGAGATGCTCGAAGCCCTAGAAAAAACGCACCTCTCTGGGCCCCCTGAGCATCACATTTAATGGAAATAATTTATTGGAATGTATATAGTAAGCTAGAAGTTATCGGTATTTTTTAATTTCTCAAAAAAATCATACACACACACTCACTCACACACACACACACACACATATATATATATATATATATATATATATATATATATATATATATATATATCAGAGCCGGAACGTGAAAATTCTACAGCAGGGGCCAGGCAATAGCAGGGGGGGGGCAGGTAATACATTTTACTAAGTAGAGCAAATAAGCAGAAGGGGCCAGACAAAACGCAGGGGGACCCCGGCCCACTGCCCCCTTGCGCTACGGGCCTGATATATATATATATATATATATATATATATATATATAAACAAAACAAACTTGCACATATTGTTTTTACTGTCCTGATTTCCCCTCATTTTATCGATTTCACTGTAGCCGTGCATGTTTACCAAATGCATCGCGTACCCTGGGCAAACTCTTCGAGTAACCCCCTCCCCCCACGGAGTACACGTAACACTATTGTTACCACCTATACTTGTTAAATCTGAAGTTTGTATAATCATAAAATGATGCGCCTTGCATATATCGCACAAATTTGGTGACAGCGAAATTCTCACGATGCATTTCAAAAGGACGAAAATTATTATTATCTTCTTTCACTGAAATATCCTGGCTATGAAGAGTATAACAGCCCAGAAGAAAAGAATCTGTGGGATAGGGTTTTTGGGGATGTGGGGGAGGAGTGGGGGGGGGGTGGCTGATACTTTCAAAAAATAAAAAATAAGGCTCAGTTCCAAATTATGACTCAGTACTGGCCACTCAGTATGGCCACTCGGTACTGGCCACTCGGTACTGGCCACTCAGTATGGCCACTCGGTACTGCCCACTCGGTACTGGCCACTCAGTATTGGCCACTCAGTATTGGCCACTCGGTATTGGCCACTCGGTATTGGCCACTCAGTACTGGCCACTCGGTACTGGCCACTCGGTACTGGCCACTCGGTACAGACCACTCATCGCTTGTTTGTTTCCATAGTGACAGGGGAAACAAACTACCGACATTTTGTGGAGAACACAACTCTCGTAGTTTACAATGAACTTTTTAAAAGAAACTTACTTACAGTACTCGTACAACTAATTGCGAAAAAACAACATTTCTATGAGTTTCATTGGTTGGTTTTGTGATTTAACTGTTCATATTGTTTTGATACACTGAATGATATCAATTATTTTACGATCTTTTATTCATATTATTCATTCAGCAGTGTGAGCCTACGCTTTAACCAGCGCAAGTGTAAGGAGCCCTGCATTACAGGGAGCCCTCCATTACAGAGTGCCTGCATTACAGGGGGCCTGAATTGCATAGGGCCCTGCATTATAGGGGGCCCTGCATTTCAAGGGGCCTGTATTACAGGGAGATTTGCATTACAGATAAGACCTGTATTACAGTGGCCCTGCATTTAAGGGGCCCTGCATTACTCCGGGGGGGGTGCTGAAAACGTGTTTGCTCGGGTGTCAATAGGACATTATTCCTGCCTGGTTTGAACAGGATTGAAAACATCAAGTAAACTGGTTCTAAAATAGAGTGAAAAGATAAATGTACGATGTAAATAAAATAACAAAAAGAAATATCTAACCATGACACGTGACTTAATGGGACGTACAAGCTAACAGACACGCTGACTGACACACAGGAATATACAGACAGACAATAATTGATTACAGACATTCAGTTATGGATTAGAGACAGATAGGTAGTACTGGATTACAGACAGGCACATGTGGATTAGAGACAGTAAGATAGCAGCGGATTACAGACATACAGTTATGGATTAGAGACAGATAGTAGTGGATTACAGACAGGCACTTATGGATTAGAGACAGAAAGATAGCAGCGGATTACAGACATACAGTTATGGATTAGTCACAGTAAGATAGCTGCGGATTACAGACATACAGTTATGGATTAGAGACATATAGATAGTAGTGGATTACAGACATACTATAATGGATTAGAGACAGATAGATAGTAGTGGATTACAGACATACAGTTATGGATTAGAGACAGATAGATAGTAGTGGATTACAGACAGATATATGTGGATCACAGATAGACAGACAGTTACGGATTACAAACAAGCAATTCTGGATTACAGACAGTTGTGGATAACAGGCAGTTATGGAAAAAATGAAAACCGTGGATTATACACAGACGGGCAGACAACTATGGATTACAGACAGTTGCGGAATATGTATGGATTAGTCAGACAATGATAGATAGATAACAGACAGTTGTAGATGTTAGACTGTTGTTGTGAACATGTATTACGGCCTAGCTCACTCTCAGTTCCAAGAAAAAAGTTCCAACTTTTTTTTTTACCCGTCAAGCACTTGTTGCTACATGCAGAAGTCATATGGAGTCTTATCCAATGAAAAAAAAAATTCTTTTGATGATTTAAAAAAAAAAAAAGAAATGGCGGGAATGGAAGATAAATCTTTATGACTAACGACGGGGATGAAGTTTTATTAGTTCACTTCTGATAAGATTGCATAAAATTTTCCCCAAGAGGTATTTACGAGTTTGCATTTTGGGAGAGATCTTGTTTTAAGAGTGACCTTTGAATTTATTTTTTTTTATTTACGACCTTAAATTTGAATGCTAAGAACTTTTTTTTATTTGCAAGTCGTAATCTCATTTTTCTATATATATATATATATATATATATATATATATATATATATATATATATATCAGGCCCGTAGCGCAAGGGGGCAGTGGGCCGGGGTCCCCCTGCGTTTTGTCTGGCCCCTTCTGCTTATTTGCTCTACTTAGTAAAATGTATTACCTGCCCCCCCCCTGCTATTGCCTGGCCCCTGCTGTAGAATTTTCACGCTACGGGGCTGATATATATATATATATATATATATATATATATATATGTGCGTGTGTGTGTGTGTGTGAGTGTGTGTGTATGACTTTTTTGAGAAATTAAAAAATACCGATAACTTCTAGCTTACTATATACATTCCAATAAATTATTTCCATTAAATGTGATGCTCAGGGGGGCCAGAGAGGTGCGTTTTTTCTAGGGCTTCGAACATCTCTTAAAACTTCTGCCTAAGGCCCCAAACATCTCTTGAAATATTTATCTAGGGCCTTGGGAACGGGAGTGGGAGTGTGTGTGTGGGGGGTGGTGTAAATAATAACGTTACAGGTCTAGTTATCTGAATGCTGGTCTAGATATCTGAATACAGGTCTAGATATCTGAATACAGGTCTAGATATCTGAATACAGGTCTAGTTATCTGAATACAGGTCTAGAGATCTGAATACAGGTCTAGATATCTGAATACAGGTTTATAGACTTAATTATGGTGATGATAAATTGCATCTGTGTCAACAGAAGTCCTGTGAAAAATGGATTAAATATATTTCACCAGTCTCCAATAATTATTACACTTCTCATAGAACATGTTTCACCAGTCTCCAATTGTTACAGTTACACTTCTCATAGAACAAATTTCACCAGTCTCCAATAATTACATTTCTCATAGAACATATTTCACCAGTCTCCAATTGTTACAGTTACACTTCACATAGAACAAATTTCACCAGTCTCCAATAATTACATTTCTCATAGAACATATTTCACCAGTCTCCAAATGTTACACTTACACTACTCATATAACATATTTCACCAGTCTCCAATAATTACATTTCACAAAGAACATATTTCAGCAGTCTCCAATTGTTACACTTACACTTCTCATAGAACATATTTCACCAGTCTCCAATTGTTACACTTACACTTCTCATAGAACATATTCCACCAGTCTCCAATTGTTACACTTACACTTCTAATATAACATATTTCACCAGTCTCCAATTGTTACACTTCTCATCACCGGTCTTTTTATATTGTTTAGAATTTGACCTCAAGTACACCTGACCTTCATGACATCATTGATTATGTGTGTGTGTGTGTGTTTGCTCTGCACGTTAATGTGGTGACATCTCGTTATGACGTAAGCCAATTCAATACCCAATCAAAAAAAGTGCAACTTGTTTTAAAAATTTTCAAGTTTTCAACATGTTTTTATTTTATTCAGCTCTGTTCACTGTTTTCTATTTACAGATAATGTTTTTATTTTATTCAGCTCTGTTCACTGTTTTCTATTTACAGATAAATGTTTTTATTTTATTCAGCACTGTTCACTGTTTTCTATTTACAGATAATGTTTTTATTTTATTCAGCACTGTTCACTGTTTTCTATTTACAGATAATGTTTTTATTTTATTCAGCTCTGTTCACTGTTTTCTATTTACAGATAATGTTTTTATTTTATTCAGCTCTGTTCACTGTTTTCTATTAACAGATAATGTTTTTATTTTATTCAGCTCGGTTCACTGTTTTCTATTTACAGATACATGTTTTTATTATTTTTTTTTTTTGAAAAGTCTTCGGTTTGTTTTCTTAAATTATTAATTATAAAATAATTGCAAGGCGAATAATTACTTAAATTACTGTTTATTACTTGTTTTTATCTACATTCTATAAGTAGACTATATGTAAAAAATCGAGCTACATAATGATATGATTCAATAATTCAACACAAAGAAATCAAGGGGGTTAAAATACTAAGATGAAAAATGTTCAAAGATGAAGATATGAACAATACGTTTTTTACAATTTCATGTTTTGATTGGTCTTAGAAATTGAATTCTTGATTAGAAGAAAGCTAATTTAATTGCCATAAATGTACGCTGCTATATCACGCTATAAACTAGTGTGTAGTGATTATATGTACTGCCATACACCTCTATATACTGCTATACACTGATTTATACAGCTATATACTACTTTGTACTGGTTTACACTGCTATGCAATGCTTTATACTGCTATGTGCTACTCTGTACTGGTTTACACTGCTATATAATGCTATCTATATACGCTGCTATATTGTGCTATACAATGTTGCTACATACTTTGCTTTACTTTGCTATACACTGTTATACTGTAAAACACTGCTGCATACCGCTATGTACTGCTATATACTACTACACATTGCTTTATACCACTTTATACTGCTATGGACTTTTATATAAAGCTATGCAGTGCTAAGCAATGCTAAACACTGCTATGTACTGGTATATATTATGTATTGCTATATACTGTTATATATCGCTTTACACTTCTATATACTTCTAAATATTGCTACATAATACTTATTACATCTATATGCTGCCATAAACTGTTATATACTTCTATACAATGTTAAACACTGCCTTACACTCCTATGTTCTAATCTAGAGTTTGATTTTCATCCTTATACTGCTGTAAACTGATCTAGACTGCGATATTCTGGTCTATACGGTCATACATTGCCATTTACTACTGCTATACACGGCAATAAAATGCTTTGTGCTTTTATATACTGCTATACACTGATATATACTTCTATACATTGATAATGATATATACTTCTATGCATTGATAATGATATATACTTCTATACATTGATAATGATATATACTTCTATACATTGATAATGATATATACTTCTATACATTGATAATGATATATACTTCTATACATTGATAATGATATATACGTCTGTACATTGATAATGATATATACTTCTATACATTGATAATGATATATACTTCTATACATTGATATATTGTCAATGTCAGGCCTGTAGAAACGTTAAGAATTGTGTGCTACAAAGAAAGGCCGAACCAGGACCGGAAATTCGACATCAGGGCCGAAACAAAGGCGTTTTTCGGATGGAGTATTTATATGATCTAGTACAAATGAAATGTATACTTGAAATTAAATTCGTGGACAGGATTTAACCGCCAAAACGGATCATGCGTTTTTTTTAGGCTAAAGTGGTATAACACATTATAAAAACATGAATAATAATACGTTTAACAGACATGCAAAAAATAACAATTTCCTTAAAGGTTAACTCCTGTCTCTGATCTTTTAACTCCCACACCGCGAAGATAGATTTAAAACTGGTAAATTTTCTCTTACTAACCTAACAGCCAATCAAAATGTTCCGTCTCCACCACGTGTAAAATAAGGAATTCATAGTAAAGGAAAACATCGGCCAGGTGTGTGCTGTTGCCAGTGTGCGTTTCTGGGTGTGTTTGTATCCCATGTGTGTGTGTATGTGTGCGTGTGTTAATGGGAGAAAGAGAGTGTTTAATTGTGTGAATATATTTCTTTTTTTTCAGCTATAGACTAATTAATCATCACTAAGCTTGAATTTTATAGATGCTTTGAAAATGTGTTTTTTTTTTCCATTTGAGGTCGAAGTGATTGTGTTTGTTAGGCCTACGTGATTTGTTTAGTCTGTATTTATATTATGTGTTTGTATGCATGTTATCATTTTACAAATATCTCTGAATCGTCAAATTTCCTTCAGTGCTTACAGGTCGTAGTTCTCCATATTCTTACAGTGTCTACGTCCTTCACATTTTTAGAGATACGATTATCTTTACCATGGGCGTAACCTTAAGGGCGCCAGGAGAGGGCGGCGGGGGGGGGGGGGAAGAGACCGACCGACGCCATTTTCTGTGAACAAAGAATACTAAAGTGGTAAAAGACTAAAGGGCCCCTGGTGGGGGGATGATGCAAGTGCCACATGAGACGTCCGCTCACCTCCGCCTCCCGTCTAATTATTTCTGTGACTATTATCATTGGCCTTCTGTGCTAAGAATTTCTAAAAGTATTTCACATACACACACAAACACACACACACACACACACACACACACACACACACAATACTTCGTTTAGATTGTAGATGCAGGCCTAACTTAATACAGCATCCTTTGTGTTCCAACTATACGGTTATACAAGGAGTGGTCATGCAAGAAGCCGATAAGGGCAGAATGAGGCCGAAAAGGGCAGCACGATGCCGATACGGAGAGAACGAGGCCGATAAGGGCAGCACGAGACCGATAAGGGCATCACTAGGCCAATAAGGGCATCACGATGCCGATAAGGGCATCACGATGCCGATAAGGGCATCACGAGTCCAATAAGGGCATCACGAGTCCAATAAGGCAGCACAAGACCGATAAGGGCAGCACGAAGTCGATAAGGGGCAGCACGAGGCCGATAAGGGCAGGACTCCAGTTTCGTAGTTGACAGAACTGCGCCACGTTCAATTTATCAAGATCTTATTAACACAATTAATTAAATTCTGGCTCATTTGGGCACCGCACAGAGCCCAGAGAAGAGCCACATGAGGCAACCATTGGTATGTTATTATTCACTGTGGCCTTACCAAATACTATCAATTGCATCTCTTCATTCCATCCATGCATGTGGTATTATGTATTGAATGACACCATGCAATACTGCACCGTATCCCTTACATTGTGTTTTACTGTGTTGTTGTTGTTTTCATTGTGAACTGAATAAAGTATTGATTGTGTCTTTAACTTTACTCTGAACATTAATTACGGAAATCCACAGTCAATTGTAAAATATAATATAAGTCAAAATGAATGAACGTATCTAGATGTGAATGATAATATAAAATCTTTTTTTTTTTTTGCAAAACCTTCAGCAATTGTACAGTGGGGGTGGGGGGAGGGGCGTGTACAAGGGGTGGGGGGGGGTCATCATGCACCGGGCGCTACTCAGAAATGGGGCGCCAAAATTGCTATATTTTACATATAATATCATATGGTTTTTGAATGGAAGGGGGGAGGGGGGTCGCTATAAAGGTATTTGTGCCCCGGGAGCGAGTTAAGCTCGCTACACCACCGACAATGTGCAAGAGGACAGCGGAGTCACAGAACATGTCTGCACAAGTCAAGTATCTACATGTTATTTCATTTTCGTTGAACACAATGTTTTACTGATTTGCTATTTGTGAGACTTCTTTGTACATATTTGGGTTTATCTAAATGTTTATAATCAGACATGTAAGTACTATCGTAATCTAAATATATTTTTTTACATTCGTTGATATTCTTTGAAAAATAAAATGTTACTGATAATGACAATAGCGACATCTGACATCTTTATTTTACTGTTAAACAATGGTTTAACCTAATAAAAAAAAAATTTTAACTGAATGAAAAAAAAAAAATTCCCTAAAACTTTCTAACCGGACAGGATTCAGGATGGGCCTCGAGATGAAGAGTTCAGGGCGCCATGCCCCCGACACCAGGCGTACTTTATGTCAAAGAATGAATAATTCCAGCAGGTCACGTGACAGGCCTAAACAAGAAAGGGAAAGGGGGTGTGTGGGGGTGTTAGTGTAGAATGTGCAGGGGTGGAGGGGGCGGGCGGGCGGGTGTAGTAATTCACGTAAGGAGAGGGGTGGGGGTGGGAGGGGGGGATATGACCGGGTCGGTGAACATACATGGGAAAATGGGAGGAGCGTATTTTAAACCACGCCCATGTGACCATTCCACTCAGACTCTGTGAAGTAATTTAACAACCATGAGACCAGATACCAGGGCGGGACCAAAAAATTACTGTTTCGACCCTGATTTCAAAATACCCCCCCCCCAACCAACTTAAAAAATTAATTTTTGATTATTTATTAAATTTTGCTCATAATGAAATTTTTTTTTTAAAACTGACAAACTAAATGACGTCATAATAATTTGTTGTACGCGAACAAATATCAATTAAGACAATCATCCACTTTTGTGATTAATCTGAAATACGATTGAAATGTTTACATTTTGTGGGCCAAGTAAAAATTTGAAGTGGCAAATTTAATGTCTGAGTACATATACAATCAGTCTCATCTGTTACGTCATCTAGTGATCAAAAGTGAGATGACAATATATATGTGTATATATATATATATATATATATATATATATATATATATATATATTTCAAAGTGGACTCGTTACATCTGTCAAGAACAATAGAAGTCATATTATACTTGGAACCTATTCACACAAGTGTCCAATGTATTGTATTCGTTATCACCCAATTGATTATTTATATTAAAAAAATGAATAGCAAATATGCAGAAACCTCTATATGAGTAATGGTGGTAAAAAAAAAACATTAATTAGATTTATTGAAATATTTGTTGAGTACAATGAACGCTCATTGGTTACATTAGCTTTCTGAAATATATATTTTGATAAAACTTGTTTATTGAAATGGTGAGAAATCACCGGCTGAAATACTTATATGGTCATAAACTTACTGAAATATTTAAACAGATCAATTAAGAATTGTCATTTTTACCTGATAGATTTATTTAGAATTATCTAATGCATTAGTTTTGTATTTAATTATATTATCTAATGCATTAGTTTTGTATTTAATTAGAATTGCGTACTGAGCTAGTTTTGTACATTTAGTTATAATAGTCTACTGAATTAGTTGTGTAGATTTAGTAAGAATTGTCTACTGAATTAGTTTTCCTGATTTTATAAGAATAGTCTACTTTATTAGTTCATTAGATTTAATAAAAACTGTCTACAGAAATAATTTTTTTTTACATTTAATAAGAATTGTTTACTGAGCTTGTATTGCAGTGTAGGTGTTGACCAACTGAAGCATCATGGGTAATATAAGATAGTTAAACAGTAATTTATACATGGGGTAAAATCATGGTTAATATTAGAAAATGAATAATTATTTCCATGGGGTAATGACTTTGTTTATATAAGTTAATGAATCGGTAGTTAATTCCATGGGGTAATGAATTGGTTTATATAAGTTAATGAATCGGTAGTTAATTCCACGGGGTAATGACTTGGTTTATATAAGTTAATGAATCGGTAGTTAATTCCATGGGGTAATGACTTGGTTTATATAAGTTAATGAATCGGTAGTTAATTTCATGGGGTAATGACTTGGTTTATATAAGTTAATGAATCGGTAGTTAATTCCATGGGGGTAAAGACCTGGTAAATTAATATTAGGTAATAAAGTAGTCGTTAATCCATGAGTAAAGTTGGGGTTAATTTTAATTCAAATAAATCAGTAGCTTTTGGTGAAGTCTAAGTAAATAAAGTTGAAATATTTGTATGATGACGTAACAACTTTTCCATATTAAACAATTATAGCTGTGCTTAACCTTTAATAAGTTTGACTAAACATTCATTATTTTTTTGTTTATTTAGCACTAATTTATTTTTGGACAAAAATGCATTCAAACTAGTCACTTCCTTACTGTGTTAGTTTTAGTCAAATTGTGGTAAAACCATAAAACTCGTTCGTGTTTTTCAAAAAAAATATCTTTTTTTTTCTTTATGATTTAACTGAAGAAAGTAAAATAGTACATTATTTTTTTACCATTTCAGCTTCTACTTCACCGATTTTTTCCAGACTAGGAGATATATATAGTCACAAAGTTTATTGTTTTGTGATACTTTTGACCTTTTTTTGAGTTGGTTAATTTATTTTTAAAGACAAACTTACATTTCAATAATTGACATATCGATACTGAGACTATGTAAGTAAGCATTGTAGAAATTGAACTTTCATTTCAGAACTTTATCTCTCACTATTGAAAATTTAACTATCATTTTAGAAATTGAACTTTCATTTCAGAACTTTATCTCTCACTATTGAAAATATGGCTATCATTTTAGAACTTTATCTCTCACTATTGAAAATGTAACTTTTATTTCAGAAATTGAATTTTCATTTTCCGTTCCAATATAAAGATAACATGTATGTTGTTGCCCCCCCCCCCCCCCCCCCTATTTACGCTACTTGAATTTGAACGAAAAATTGTCCTAAAAATGTCCAAGAAAGTTTCATCAGTTGCTCTGAACGTGTGAGTCCTAGCCAGCTGGTAGGTTATCAGATTTGGCTTATCATCATTGACATTGTTGGCAGTTTATTGTGCAAACGTTGCATGTCTCCCCCCCCCCTTTACACCCCACCCTCCAATATTTTCACTTGGCTAAATATACATGAAAAATTATTTGCTGCATTGAATAGATTAATACGTATGAAACTGCTTCGAACACACTTCAAAAATAATACTGATATGCGCGTGACTGAGGTCATCCCAATATCTTCTATGACGACCCCAGTCGGATGGGGGTGGGGGGTGGGAGGGGCAGTGCCGAACCTAGGGATTTGGTGGCCCGGGGGGGGGCTTGGCCTCTTTAAGCCCCCCCCCCAGTGCATTTTGACATGAGATAATGTACTTAATATATAATGTGAAAAAAATGTGGGACAGACCCCCCCGCCCCCTCTCAAGCTGGGGACTTTCAAATTTGGACACTCCCCCACTCTCTAGATACGCCTCTGGGGGAGGGGTATAGGTACCTGGGGTGGTTGTCTGTTTATTTGTCTGTGTTCTATTTGGGAAATAGGGGATGTAAGTTACTTTCAATTAACCCAATCTAATTCTGTATTAAAATTATCATTATTTTACTTTTTAAGTTACCTTATAGTCTAAAAATTCTCTTAAAGGACTTTTTTTTTGGGGGGGGGGGAGGGGAGATTGGGGGTTGGGGGTGTGGTGGGGCGAGCTCAATGAATAGATAAAGAGTAGCCCTGAGTTTGAATAAATGTTGTTATATTAGGAATGGGAAGGGGTGGGTTGGGATATTTTTTTTTCCACAACGGTTGTTACGTTTGAATCATCTTACCATTTCATTTACTACAGTGTGTGTGAAGTCCCTGTAAATCCTATAAACCACTAATGGGACAGTTTCGTGGTGCCCTTCTTTCATCCCCACCATAACCGATAGTGCAATGGCCATGGAGGCACCACGGGAGATAGATATATTGGGAACTTGAGCCAAGACCTGAACAGTTTCCTTGGCCCTCACCGGAGATCGAACCAGATACCCTCAGGTCGACAGTCGAGCGCTTTATTGCACGACCATCCGTCCCAATATTTACCACAGTCGCCTCAGTCAAAAAGCTTAAGTTCATGAGAAATTCGTTTCCTCCTGCAAAACATGTTCTAAAACTCAAGTCTAGTGACCCATTTCCATTGCCTTTTAAAAGAATTACTTTCTTCAGCTTATTTTGTATTAAACAAACAGTGAGCTAGGCCCCCTATCATCCATAACTATCTGTCAATAATCCACAACTTTCTGTCTGTCTGTCAATAATCCTCAACTTTCTGTCTGTCTGTCTGTCAATAATCCACAACTTTCTGTCTGTCTGTCAATAATCCACAACTTTCTGTCTGTCTGTCTGTCAATAATCCACAACTTTCTGTCTGTCTGTCTGTTTGTCAATAATCCACAACTTTCTGTCTGTCTGTCTGTCTGTCAATAATCCACAACTTTCTGTCTGTCTGTCAATAATCCTCAACTTTCTTTCTTTTATTTATAACTGTCTGTAATCCACAACTGTCTGTCTGTTTGAACTCTACAATGGTCTCTGCCTGTTTGTCTGTAATCCACCACTTTCTTAAATTTCTAAAATGAAAGTTAAATTTCTAACTGTGTACAATCCTTAGCTGTCTGTGTGCAATACATAACTGTCTGTCTATCTGAAATCCATAACTGTCTCTAATTCATGAATAAATATATGTAATCAAGAATTGTCTGTCTAATTGCTAAATGTCAAAAAGGAATAAAATACTATCAAGAAAAACATAGATATCTTACAATGTATCAAAACAAAGTTTCAGTCACAAATCAAAACAGTGAAGTTAATTATACTGTAAATACGTTTCTTTTAGAAGTTGATTTGCTTATTGGATTATCATTTGGTTATTGGATTATCACAGGATTATCCGAAAACGTCATTTTTGTTCCTGTCAATATGGATATATCAGTCAATAATATCTAACACGTATAATATGACGTTTTTTAGTCTTGCTATAATATGACGTTCATTAGTCTTGCTGTAATATGACGTTTTTTAGTCTTGCTATAATATGACGTTTTTTAGTCTTGCTGTAATATGACGTTTTTTAGTCTTGCTATAATATGACGTTTTTTAGTCTTGCTGTAATATGACGTTTTTTAGTCTTGCTATAATATGGCGTTCATTAGTATTGCTATAATATGACTTTCACTAGTCCTGCTATAATATGACAGTCTTTAGTCATTCTGTAATATGACGTTCACTAGTCTTCTATAATATGACGTTTTTTAGTCTTGTTATAATATGACGTTCACTAGTCTTGCTATAATATGACGTTCACTAGTATTGCTATATAATATGACGTTCACTAGTCCTGCTATAATATGACAATCATTAGTCATTCTATAATATGACGTTCACTAGTCTTGCCATAAATATGGCGTACGTTAGTCTTGCTATAATAGGACGTTCAATAGTCTTGCTATATAATATGACGTTCATTAGTCTTGCTATAATATGACGTTCATTAGTCTTGCTATAAAATGACGTTCATTAGTATTGTGCTATTAATAGAATGATCCTCTAATGAAGTGTATCCACTAGACCGACAAGAGAAGTTTATGAAGTAGAATTCATATTTTTCTTCTAGAGCGGTGGTTATGAAAATTTGAAATTGTATGGGTCATGGCCCCATTATGTTAAATCAAAACGATCCACTACCCAGATACATCTTTTAAACGCTTCAAGATTGCAGGGATTGGGGGGGGGGGGCGCGTAGTAACAAGGTCTAACCACCTGGAGGCATAAATGTAAATATAATGTGTATGTGAAGGGCACACTCAAACAGATTCTATGCAGTGTCACAGAGTTCGGGACAAAAGGTGAGACACAATATCACCTCAAGTACACACCGACACTTATATACACACACACACACATATATATATATATATATATATATATATATATGTATACATACATACATACATAAATACATACTCACAGACACACACACACACACACACTCTCGTATACACAAACATACACAAGCTAGCAGACAAAGGAGCAATATATTTCAAAACCTTTTGTTCGATGGAACGTAAGAAATGGCAGAAGTAGATTGGGAGTGTGTGTGTGTGGGGGGGGGTAAGGGAGGTGAGAGATGGGCGGGAGATTTTTTTTGGAATGGTCTCTAGCCCATGGGGGAGGATACTTAAAGGCGGCACTTCAAATTACTTTTTGTCATTATTTCATGTGTTTACCTTGATTCTATTTGAGAGCAATAAGAAGTCCCGTGACTTAATTTCTTGAACCATTTGCGAAGCAAAGGGCTCTGTATTCTCACAAAGGACCTCTGTATTCTCACAAAGGGCCTCTGTATTCTAACAAATGGCCTCTGTATTCTAACAAATGGCCTCTGTGTTCTCACAAAAGGGCCTCTGTATTCTCACAAAGGGCCTCTGTATTCTAACAAATGGCCTCTGTATTCTAACAAAGGGCCTCTGTAATCTCACAAAGGGCCTCTGTAATCTCACAAAAGGCCTCTGTATTCTAACAAATGGCTTCTGTAATCTCACAAAGGGCCTTTGCAATCACACTATGGGCCTCTGCGATCACACAAAGGGCCTCTGCAATCACACACCTTGAATAGATATGTAAACTTTGTTTGATAAACTACGCCAGGGCTACATGGGCTGTAGAGCCAAAGGAAGAAGAAATTTAATAATCTAAATATCTCATTTTGTAGTAGTTTCTAGTTTTTCTACCGATGATATTTAGGGGGGGGGGACGGGTGGTCGTGTGTAAGAATGCTCGACTGTCGACCTGAGGTGTTCCTGGGTCGATCTCCGATGAGAACTAAAAGGAATTTTTCAGGTCATGGTTTCAGTCCACGCCCTATCTCCGTAGTGCCTCCATGGCCATTGCACTCTCTTATCGCCTTTGGTGGGGATGAAAGAAGGGCATCATAGAAACGTTCCATTAGTGGCTAAATAGGATCTAAAGAGATTTCATCTCATATTTACAAGGACTTAACACACACACACACCAACACACATACACACACACACACATAAACACATACACACATATATACACATACATACACACACACATACACACATACATGCAAATACACATACATACATACACACATACACACGCACACACCGATGCTATTCAAAAGTATTTTTCTACCTCATGCACATCAGGGTGGTCATAAGAAGTGGTCTATTGAAGAGGCCGTCAACCGGTGGCCCGCGGGGGGAAGATATGGCTGCCCGCAATTCAAAATAAAAAAAATAAAAAACGATCACACACTGATAACTTCACTTATTGAAAAGTGTGGTACAGGCGTACATCTAATGCCCGCAAGACTTTTGACGGTCCGTGACGTCAGAAAGGTTGCTGACCACTGCTCTAGAATTTGTTTTTTCTTTCTTTGATCCATTATCTGGAGCAAAAAGAAAAGTTAAAAAAAAATGTCTTGATATATTCCATGGGACAATATGTCACTCCCCCCCCTCTTCCCACTCCTCCCCACCCAGGCCCGTAGCGTGCGGGGGGGAGATGGGGCGCTCCCCTCCCCCCTGCGTTTTGTCTGGCTACCTCTGCTTGTTTGCTCTGCTTAGTAACATGTATTTCCTGACCCCCCCCCTCCCGCTATTGCCTGCGCTCTGCTGTAGAATGCCTGGCCCCTGCTGTATTATTTTCACACTACGGGGCTGTCCCCAGCCCCCACCCACATTATTATTCTCCCCCCCCCCCACCAACCCAGAGACGGTTGTAACATATCTCATTTTTTTTTTTCATTTTAAAACCTAAATTATTTTAATGAACTGGTTTAGTATTGTGTATAACTAGCTATGGCTGTTTACCTAAATTATTTTAATGAGCTGGCTTAGTATTGTGTATAACTAGCTATGGTTGTTCACCTAAATTATTTTAATGAACTGGTTTAGTATTTTGTATAACTAGCTATGGTTGTTCACCTAAATTATTTTAATGAACTGGTTTAGTATTGTGTATAACTAGCTGTGGTTGTTCTACAGAGCCGTTATTATCAATAATTGAAACTATGTGGGGCTCCCTCTGCTAATAGGGCCCCGAGAAGGGAACTTTCATATTTCAAGCTACAAGGAAGCGAAATCTAAACATTGGTCAGGGAATCAGAGCTAACTGATTTTAATAATAGTTGGTGATTGTTCCGGGGGGGGGGGATGTGGAGGGGGGGAGGGGAAGTTTTCAAAGATTAAGAGCCCCCTGTATTTGCAGTTAGCCTCAACACCGTAGCTGCGTTTATTCCAAGGCCGCTAGAGTATCTTGACCCAGAGCCCCTCCCCCTCCCAGCTTCCCCCCCCACCCCAATATGGTTTCGAGTAGCCCACCCCCCCCACACACCCACACCCTCCAAAACGGTTCCTCTTTTAAATACCCTTTTTATTTAAAATAAAATCACAAACATAGATTGACTGCAACATTGTTGAAAACATCTTGTCCCATAACCATAAATACATTGTATATGCATTTATAGGTAATTTGCAAATCAACCGAAAGTTTACATGAGATTTAACCTTTGGAAAAACCATCTTGCTTTACAAGCTATAAAACGTGTTAAGATTATGTTTAGTTGACATGAAAAGGAAATTACTTTTTTTTTTTAAAGGAGAAAGATTCTACAACCAGCTTCTGCTTTTAGTTTATCTCTGATAATATATTTACAATACGTTCTGACGCGGAGCTATTCAAATTCGCACACCTACGATTTCTCCTTTTAAAAATCAAATATAAATGGCGGGGAAGATTTTATTTCTAGAGCGCCTACCTATGAATGTGGGACGGATGGCCGAATGATGTAGATTCTCGACTTTCGACCCGAGAGTCCTAGGCTCGATCCTCGGTGAGGACCATGGGAATTTTTCCAGGTGAAATTTGTTTTAAACCTGGCTAACCACACAATCCCTTCATATGCCGAGGTTATAGAAACAGTTGAATTCTACACTTCATTTGCCCCGATGAGCCCTTTTGGGCTAAGGTAACTTTTACTTTACTGATTACAATCAGTGGCGAATAGTGTTTTTATTTAACCAATGACTGAAGGAATTTTTCAGGTCATGGTTTAAGTCCACGCTCAATCTCCGTAGTGCCTCCATGTCCATTGCACTATCGCAGCGTGACATAAATAAAACAAATACGGTGTTTCGATATTTCCTATTAACTCACAAATTGTAACTTTCATATTACATAACATGACAAAAAAAATTTTAATCAAATATTTGTTACTTAACTAGCCATGTATTTCATTTGATTTCTGACTTGAATATGAATAATTAATCATCATGTTTACACATTAATTGATAAAAAAAAGCTATCAATAATAAATAATTCACAGATCTTTTATCGGGCGCCCACGGCTTTAGTTTTTGTTAGATGGGTTCTATGATCACGGTGTGGTAACTGGTATGATCACGGTGTGGTAACTGGTATGATCACGGTGTGGTAAATGGTATGATCACGGTGTGGTAACTGGTATGATCACGGTGTGGTAAATGGTATGATCACGGTGTGGTAACTGGTATGATCACGGTGTGGTAACTGGTATGATCACGGTGTGGTAACTGGTATGATCACGGTGTGGTAACTGGTATGATCACGGTGTGGTAACTGGTATGATTCATGCTTCCTGGTGTCACTGCCCCCACCCCCTCCCCTCCCGACCCACATACATGTCGATGCTCTACACCAGTGCTTCTCAAACGTTTTGAAATCACGGCCCCCTTGGAACGCCAATCAATATGTCGCGGCCCGGCTCCCCTTCCCTATTTTTTTTGGTTTAGATTGCTTAAATTTATAATTTTTCGAAATTCCACGGCCCCCCCCTCCGGACAGTCCACGGCCCCCTAGGGAGCCACGGCCCACCACTTTGAGAAGCACTGATCTACACGCAATGGAAGTGTAGGTGAGTACAGTACAGATGAATTGTTACTGTCACTGTTACAGCTTCAGAAATAATGATTTATTTATATCTCAGACAGGCAGACAGACACACAGACAGGCAGACGCATAGACAGGCAGACCTACAGACATGCAGATACCAGACATCAGACATGCAGACAGGCAAACACCTGACAGATAGACAGGCAGACAACAAATCCGCAGGCAGGCATTTAGAAAGGCAGGCAGAAAGACATACACGTTAATAGAATATTCACAAACAAACACACAGAAAGACAGAGAGGCACTGACAAATCTATTTAAATCCAGCGACAGTTACACAGATAGGCGCCCCATGGAGAAAATCTATATATGCGTCCCGGGACTCTCTGGGCCCCGGTATAAATCTGGGCTCGGTACAAATCTGTGTCCCTGTACAAATCTGGGCACCAGTATAAATCTGGGTTCGGTACAAATCTGGGCTCGGTACAAATCTGTGTCCCTGTACAAATCTGGGCACCAGTATAAATCTGGGCTCGGTACAAATCTGGGCACCATTATAAATCTGGGCTCGGTACAAATCTGTGTCCCTGTACAAATCTGGGCACCATTATAAATTTGGGCTCGGTACAAATCTGTGTCCCTGTACAAATCTGGGCACCAGTATAAATCTGGGCTCGGTACAAATCTGGGCAACAGTATAAATCTGGGCTCGGTACAAATCTGGGCACCAGTATAAATCTGGGCTCGGTATAAATCTGTGTCCAGGTACAAATATGGGCAACAGTATAAATCTGGTCTCGGTACAAATCTGTGTCCCGGTACAAATCTGGGCACCAGTATAAATCTGGGCACCGGTATAAATCTGGGCACCGGTACAAATCTGGGCACCTGTATAAATCTGGGCACCAGTATAAATCTGGGCACCGGTATAAATCTGGGCACCGGTATAAATCTGGGCACCGGTACAAATCTGGGCACCTGTATAAATCTGGGCACCAGTATAAATCTGGGCACCGGTATAAATCTGGGCACCGGTATAAATCTTGGCACCAGTATAAATCTGGGCACCAGTATAAATCTGGGCTCGGTACAAATCTGGGCACCGGTATAAATCTGGGCACCGGTATAACTCTGGGCACCGGTATAAATCTGGGCACCAGTATAAATCTGGGCGCCGGTATAAATCTGGGCGCCGGTAAAAATCTGGCCCTGGTAAACATCTGGGCACCGGTACTAAGAAATTAAGAAATGCACGAATCTTCTCCGGGTCGTCCTAGTCCATCACGCGCGTGAGTGAGATGAATGAAAGAAATTAAATCTCTACTGCAATATTAACACCACTTCCAGGGTGATGTATTTATAATTATCACTGTGGTAAGCAATAGATACTTGTGTGGTAAAAAAATATATTACTTTGTCAACTATTAGTCTCATTCTCGTACGTGAACATGTGATACATACGTGATAATGTGATACAAACTTTATCATGTGATACAAACGTGATAAAGTGATATAAACGTGATAATTTGATACAAACGTGATAAAGTGATACAAACGTGATAATGTGATACAAACATGATAATGTGATACAAACGTAATAATGTGATATAAACTGATAATGTGATACAAATGTGATAAAGTGATACAAACGTGATAAAGTGATACAAACATGATAATGTGATACACAAGTGATAATGTGATACAAACGTGATAATGTGATACAAACGTGATCATGTGATACAAACGTGATCATATGATATACACGTGATAATGTGATACAAACGTGTTAATATGATACAAAAGTGATAATTTGATATACACTAATAATGTGATACAAACGTGATAACGTGATACAAAAGTGATAATGTGATATAAACTGATAATGTGATACAAATCATATTGAAATCGAATGGTGATGAATATCTATCTATTCATTCTTTTGCACCTCAACAAGTTATGTCGTGGTGTGGAGAGAGTGAAGGAGGGTGAGGGGTGACTCTGTAGTGGATAGGTATCTCATTTCCTCTCTCTTTCTCTCTCTCTCTCTCTCTCTCTCTCTCTCTGTCTCTCTCTCTTTTTCTCTCTCTTTCTCTCTGTTGCGTTGACGCCGCTCGACTGTAAAGGTCGCTACATTTCGTACTGTCCATTCCTTAACATTTGGTGGACTCGACATCCGTCTGTGACTTCCCTCTGCGACATAATTACAGTTTGTCACATCTGTTAGTCTCAACGCGAACTATGTCGTAAAATAGTATGTGACGGTGGTTCTAAAAAAAGTGTGGGTCTCGACACCACTGGTGTGTTGCGGAAGAATTTCATGAAGATCTTGTCAAATTTTATATGTATAATTGATAGGATCTAGAATCTGTGTATGCTTAATGACAACTCTATTGTCTACAAACTCTACATGTCACATAACTCTATTGTCTATATGTCACACAACTCTATTGTCTACATGTCACACAACTCTATTTTCTAAATGTCACACAACTCTATTGTCTACATGTCACACAACTACAAGTGTGTAAATCTTTATGCACCATTTATGACGCTTTTATTCTATCATGTATTGGAGATTTTTTTTAGGATTTTTTTTCTATGTTGTGTCGCTAAACCGCAAATGGTGATACAGAGGATCGCAAAGTGCAGAAATGTGAGAACCACTGATCTAGGATATATATTTTGTTACGCCAGTCATGGTGGCCCTCAATAAGTCATGATTTATCTGTCCACGAGGTCATGATTTATCTGCCCACGAAGTCATGATTTATCTGTCCACGAAGTCATGATTTATCTGCCCATGAAGACATGATTTATCTGCCCACGAAGACATGATTTATCTGTCCACGAGGTCATGATGTATCTGTCCACGAAGACATGATTTATCTGCCCACGAAGACATGATTTATCTGCCCACGAAGTCATGATTTATCTGCCCACAAAGACATGATTTATCTTCCCACGAGGTCATGATTTGTCTGTCAATGAAGACATGATTTATCTGCCCACGAAGTCATGATTTATCTGCCCACGAAGTCATGATTTATCTGTCCACGAAGTTATGATTTATCTGTCCACGAAGTCATAATTTTATTGTTGTAACTCCAATTTTAATGTTGTAATTCAAATTTTAAAGTTGTAGCTAATTCAAAATGCGTTTAAAATTGATAAACAATCAGCATATCATTTTAAAATTAATTTTTCTTTTTTTTTTTTTGTGCTGGGTTCACATTTAATTCATTTGTGAATCGCATGAAAATCTAAATAAAGATTACAAATAACAAAATTCAGTCAAATGTTCTTACTTTGTTTATAATATGCTCTCTACAGAATCAATAACAACATGGCTGCTGACTACCATGAAATGATAAATAAATCCCTGTCCGGGTGATTTGGTTTTAGCTCGGCCAGTTTAAACTATACGTATATTATACCAGTAATTACAGTTGTTGTGGGGGGGGGGAGGGTTAGATCAGTGTTGAACCTAGGGATTTGGGGCCCCGGGGTACTTGGCCTCTTTGGGGAACCCGTGTGACATTCAACACCATGACATGAGATAAAATGTACTTAATATTTAATGTAAAAAAAAATTGGGGGGGGGGGGGTCCCTCAAACTGTGGCCCGGGGGGGGCTTTCGAATTTGGACCCTTTCTTCCTCCACCCTAGGTACGCCTCTGGGCTAGACCTTTAACTATTAATCAATGAATTCGCCAAGTAAGTTTAATTAATACGTGATAATCCCGTCTACTTCAATGACGGGAACATCTGTAAGTTACCGTCCCGCTAGGTTCCATTGACTACCGATGCACGTATTTGTGTATAAGGTGTCATCCAGTGGTATTCATTTTTACAATTCTCTCAACCACTTCCGCCCCCCCTCCCCCACCTCGGGGGAGGGGGAGGGGCCCGCAATCGACCGCCCTATAGTGGGGATTGAAGCACAAAATAACAGTTTCACCTGTTGCTATATGACAAAATTAAATGGCCGTGCGGTAAAGCTCTCAACTGTCGATCTTAGTGTCCTTGATTCCATCTCCTCCATCATGTCTCCCGTGGTACCTCCATGACCATTGCACTATCGATCATGGTGGGGAATGAATGAAGGGCGCCACACAAAAAAAAAAAGAAGTCCCATTTGTGGTTTATAAGAAAGAAAAGCTGAGGCACTTTCTATAGCCAGTAGAAAAACTGAGAAGTATAGGGGAAGCTAATCCTTCATTTTAACTTTCTGACTTAAACTCCCTTTACCTCCAACAGAAAGCACGGTGCAAGCGATCTTCCCATATTCAACTAAAGCATGTTACGTGGCAGATCAACGAAGGAGGTGGGGATGTTGTGGTGGGGTGGGGGTGGGGGGGATAGGGGGGGCTAACGGTTTGGGCGTTTGTGGAAAGCTGGCAATTAAAAGGACCTTGAAAAGTGAGGGTGGGGGTGTGGGAGGGGGGTGGGGGGGTGTGTTAGTCTGCATTAAGTCAGACCAGTGGAGCATCCAATTCTTTGGCCCATCCCTAGCATAAAAAAAAGTTTTATATTTGTGTGTGTGTCAGAGATGAGCGGACAGCGGACGCGTCCGCTTGCGAACGCAGATCCGCAGACTTTTCCGAATCCGCGGACTGACAGCGGACGTTTCGTATGGTTAAGTTGCGGACTCGCGGACTGACGCGGATCTTCTTTAGCGTTACCATAAAAAATTTCAAGTCATTTAAACAACTAAATTTCAGCAATGCGGACGCGCGGACTGACTGCGGACCAATGTTGTAAGATTCTGCGGACGCGGACGCGGACCATTGATAAAAATCCGCGGACGGACGCGGACGCTAAATTTCAAGATTCGCACACCTCTGGTGTGTGTGTACAAATGTGTTACTTATAGTATGTAGCGATAGAAATACAGCATTTGAAAAGAGAATATATATATATATATATATATATATATATATATATATATATATATATATATATATATATATATATACATGCATTCGTATAGAAAGTACTGCTTACCATAAGAATAGAAACATTAGGTGTATATATGTGTACGTGTGTTGTGTGTGTGTGTATAATACCTTGTCACTAGAGTAACTCAAAGACCCTCCCCACCCCCACATAAAACCTCAGTCCAGTACACTCTGAAAAGCTGTTACTTAGCTAAAACGGATTAGATCAGATACAGAGTGCAGTAGAATTTCTGATAGATTTTTTTAGACCAACAACCAGGTAACACATGATATAGACAAGACAGTGAAAGTATGACACAAAGACAGACAGTGAACCTGTAACAGAAAGACAGACAGTAAAGGTATGACAGAAAGACACATAGTGAAAGTATGACAGAAAGACAGACATTGAACCTATGACAAAAAGACAGACAGTGAAAGTATGACAGAAAGACAGACAGTGAAAGTATGACAGGAAGACAGACAGTGAAAGTATGACAGGAAGACAGACAGATAAAGAATGACAAAAAGACATACAGTGAACGTATGACAGAAAGATAGACATTGAAAGTATGACAGGAAGATAGACAGTGAAAGTATGACAGAAAGACACATAGTGAAAGTATGACAGAAAGACAGACAGTGAAAGTATGACAGGAGGACAGATAGTGAAAGTATGACAGAAAGACAGACAGTGAAAGTATGACAGGAGGACAGATAGTGAAAGTATGACAGAAAGACAGACAGTGAAAGTAGGACAGAAAGACAGACAGTGAAAGTATGACAGAAAGACAGACAGTGAACGTATGACAAAAAGACAGACAGTGAACCTATGATAAAAAGACAGACAGTAAAAGTATGACAAAAAGACAGACAGTGAAAGTATGACAGGAAGACAGTAAAAGTATGACAGAACTTTGGGACTAATAATGTCATTGAGAAAGAAAAGGAACAAGTTGGTCCTGGTTTGATCTTCGGTGAGAAAGAAAGTAATTTGTTCAGGCCATGGGTTTCAAGTTCCATCCATGTCTCCCGTGGTGCTTCCGTGGTCATTGCACTATATTCTAATAGGAAATTACACAGAATGGCTGGCAAACATGCAGCCGCAAAGACCAGAAAGACAGGCAGTTCAAGAGATGATAGTGAGCCGGGCAAACGATTGGAGTACATGCTTGACAGGTATTGGGTTCGAACTCCGTGAGGTCTGTCATTTGCACGTGAACACTGCCCCCCCCCACCCGACCCCCACCAACAAAGTAGTTATTTATTTAACTCCCTATCAAACATTTAGCAAAAGCATATGTGTGTGTGTGTATGTGTGTGTGTGTGTGTAAGATAGATGAAGTGAATGGGGTTGTACTATCACTAAGTCTTAGTGGTAAGTACAGTCCCGTAGCGTGCGGAGGGGGGGGGGCACGGGTTGCCGCCCCCTTCCCCACCCCGCGTTTTGTCTGGCCACCTCTGCTTGTTTGCTCTACTTAGTAAAAATTTTTTCTCCCCCCCCCCCCCGCTATTGGCCTGGCCCCCTGCTGTAGAATTTTCACGCAACGGGACTGGGTAAGTGCAGGCATGGGGGTCGAGCTACGGCCAGAGGCGGATCAAATTCGTCCCCCCCCCCCAAACACACCAACTCTGTGATCTTTCCCGCGCGCCACTCTTTCATGTCACTGACGTTTTAAAAATTTAAATTTATCTGAGCAGTAACTCACATTAAAAACACTCCACCCGTTTTGCTCACGTCTCTCACCCCCCCCCCCCTTTTCCACCACCACCACCCCCTTTTTTATAATTTATCAATTTTAATAACCAATGGTGGCTCGCGATTTAAAAAAAAAAATTTGCCCCACCCTTATAAGAAAAAATCCACCAACTAATATTGGCACCCCCCCCCCCCGGGGTAGGGGGGACTTGTTTCACGAGAGACGGCCGGACCATAAAATGTCAATATTTTGCAACTGAGAGACTCTTAACTATTTCTTTAACATATACAAAATATATTATAGTTTTAGATTCCCACCCATTGTTAGAATGTTTTTTTAATTTCCCCACCCCCACCCCCATATATATCAAATTCTTTTCTGTTTTCAAAAATTACATCAGCAAAGTATTGTTAGACATTTTCTTCAGGAATGTACAATTCAATAATATGTCAGTGTTAACAATGCAACCCAACATTCAGGCGGTAAATACAAACTCTACAATACACACACACACTTACACACAGCCCGCCGTTGCAAACTACACATTACATCAAGCACATTCCCCCCCCCCCCCCACGTACACACTCAATGATTAAAGCCGGCCTTACACACACGCGAGCCCCAGTGTACGGCAATCAAATCATCCAACAACACTTGCAGCTGCACACAGCTACAACACATTACGTTTCCGTCCTTATGCAACCCTTCCTGCTGCAATTTAAACACAACACCAACGCATATTTGTTATTTGATAACTATTGATATTTCATGATAATTTTATTTAAATGTTTTATCATTAATTATGTTAATGTTAGAAGAGGTAGAAAAAAATTGTTCTTTTTCTTTTTTTTTTTTCCAAATTGTAATGTGATGATTTTGTCTCACTTCTGCTACTCGTCATCCTTGCCTCAGCTCTCTCTCTCACTTTTTCGCTGAGCGCGGGTAAAACTGGCAATAATTAGAAAAGAGAAAGATGACGACAGACCTCCGTAAGCTGTAATCATATCAGCCAACCAGAAATCGTAGCCAGCGAATTCTCGCGCCACACGGCTCCGCCCCTTTTTTTCGGGACAGAGGTCACGGCGCCATTGTGGGTCGCTGTAATGTATGTGCGCGCGCGCGCGTGTGTGTGTGCTGTTAGTTGGGTTTTTTTCCCCCCTCTTTTCTCCTATTCCGCCCCCCCCCTATATTTTTTTTAAAAAACCTCTCCACCTCTCGTTTCTTTCCCTACTCCTCCCCCCCCCCACACACTATCCATTTCTCCCCACATGCAAATGAGGCAGGTGCCTACGTCATGTCTATGTCACGATGACCTAGACACGCCGAGTGACTCGATCATCTTCTGCGAACTTGGTTTCGCCATGTTGGGTGCGGTGTCTAGTGAAACTTTTCACTTAAACCAGTGGGGATTTATATTTCCTTTCTCTAGCGCGGCTAGAATTCATATTTGAAATAAAGATAATAAATAAAAACACAAACATTGAAATATTTACATTCACATACTTTGATCAATGTGGTTTATTTTTTAAGTTCATTTCAATAAGTTCTAACAATAAAAAAAAATGAAGAACTTTTACTGGCTTCCTGTTTTGTTTATATTTCAATTTTTTTTTTTTTTTAAAAAGACGATTCGAAAAGGATTTAAAAAGAAAAACACAGTCAAATCTTTCGTTCTCCATTTAAAATAAAACTGAAATGAAGAAACGGTGCAAATAGCCTGCAGATGTAATGCACAGACACACACACACACACAAACACACACACCGTGTGAGGATGTTGTAGTAGCGGGAGGGATGCAGTTTGTTGCATAATAGGATGGTGTTGTTTTGGCGGTGACACAGTTTCCATTGCGTCTGATTGTTTTGTGGCTGTAACACAGTTTCGCTAGTTGGATGGGTTTACCACCGCTTTTACACGTGAGTACTACTTCGTATGCTGCTGCTATTGTTGTTGTTGTTGCTGTTGCTGTCGTCGTAATGTGGCTTGTGTTGTTGTTTTTTTTTTTAAACCTTACAGAACTCAAAACATGTCGCAAAGTAATTATATATCGACTACACATAGACTCGTATAGACGATTACACAGACCCGTATAGACGATTACATAGACCCGTATAGAAGATTACATGGACTCGTATTGACGATTACATAAACTCGTATAGACGATGACAGACATGTATTGTGTAGACGATAACACTTTTAATACAGTATTACGTAACACTGGCTGCCCGACGTTTAGGTCTAACAATAGACAGCCTCGTCTAAGTTGCCACTACGTGGACATGTTATGTTCCTGTTTCATATATAATGGAACTTAGGCTCCTGTTCTGTTCACGGATTAAAGCATGATTTTGTTTTATTTTGTCTGATAATGTCATAAACTGTTGACTCGGTTATTGATTTTTATATCATCAGTGGACATCAAGGTTACTGCTAGGCTATTCCCAGGTGCCTGGCGATCTTACGTATTGATTAGTCATGTGAGAATAACATATGACTGCACCCAACGGGGCCCCCCACTCGTAGGGTAAAGGTCACAACCTTTTTGCTTCATCCCAGAATACATCTAATGTCAGACTAATGCTTCTATTATCACCTAATTTATTACCTTAACCATTAAAAAAATTCTCCAATTCATATTATGAAAATTTACTTTAGCGTGTTTTCGAAAATGTTGGGGGGGAGGGGGGTTCAAGAACTCTGGTTTAACCTATGGGCCCATCATTAAAAAAATAATAATAAATTAACAAACTAGCAATAATTGAATTCGAATGGTATCTAATACAAACTAAATATGTTGGATTGTATGACTTCTTAAAAGTAGAAGAACTGCATGCACCCTGATTGATTTGCAATAGATTTTGGTTTTTGTCGAAACTGTGAGGAGGGGTGGGGGGGGGGGTTCAGAGAATGACATAAGTGTATGGGTGAGGATGAATGGAATTTTGTATGGTCGTGTCCAGTTATGTGTTTGTTTTATATGTCAGAGGTTTACAATAGATGTACTGGTTGGAATGACTTTTATTCATATACCATTGTGGCTCTTTCACCTTGTTTATTCACATACATAATTATATGCATAATATAAATAATAGCGGTGTGGGTTCTGCGTTAAATCGAAAGAAGAATACAACAGTATTCCAGTTTAAAATACAATAATAAAAAAATTGGATCTGCCCGAAACCAAAAATAAACTAGCCTACTGATCAAGCCAAAGGGGATATAACTCTTATGCAAAGGTTTTGCAGGGTACAGCTAGTATTTTATAATACAGACATAGCGACAAAGAATCAAACTATAGTTTGATTGATTGTATAGAAACTATATCAACTGTTGTGAACTTTCAACATATTCAGTCAACTTGCTGGCATAAGTGAGGTAAATAAAGGGAATTTCAAAAATGATTTTATCAAAATATAAAAAAAATAAACAAAATTAATATGATTCTTTTTTTCCGCGAGAGAAAACAAACAAATAAACTGAGATGATTTGTATATTTGCTCGCTCCAAAAAAAAAAAAAACCACATGTTTTACAGTAACAATTGCAGTATTGTGCTGTAGTTTCGAATTGTTATTATTTATCTTTTGGCGTGCCAGGTTAGAATATGATATGTATTATTATTATACAAACGTTAGCTTGAATACAACAGGACTACAGGACGTAAATTACATTTTCAGTGTCTTTTGAGATTATACAATAACAATGTCTCTTTTTTGTCAGCGACTGTCATTTACTGACCCCGTCGTACTGACCTTGTCACGGGACCTGGGGGGGGGGAGGGGATGGGTGGGACTGTTCAACGCTCTGGATCATGTACTTGACAAGTTGTGTTTTCTTTTTTTTAATAAATATACTGCTGGCTTACAGCAACATCAAACCTGACAAGTGGGTCTCAAAGTGTCAAACGAAGCACTGGGTGGGTTGGTGGGTGGGGGGGATATGACACCAGCACAGTATGAGACCCCATTGTGTTCGTTCGTTTGGTCCTTTTGACTGTTCATGTTATTTAAAAAAAATCATAGGTTTGTTCCAGACAAATCGTGCCGTATCTCGTGTCTGTGTCTTGTGTCTTGTGTCTGTCTGTGTGTCTATTCTAAGATATTTTAATTCACCTCCTTCGAGTCGTCCAGAATCGTGCAGAGTCTGATCTAGATATGCAAATTGTGACATGTCTATTTTAGTAAGTTGCAGTTCCTTTTTTTTTTTTGAGTCCAACTAAGAGAAATGAAGTTGTTATGAACTGTTATAGTTTTAAGAAATGAAGTTGTTATGAACTGTTTTAGTTTTAAGAAATCAAGTTGTTATGAACTGTTATAGTTTTAAGAAATGAAGTTGTTATGAACTGTTATAGTTTTAAGAAATGTAGTTGTCATGAACTGTTATAGCTTTAAGAAATCAAGTTGTTATGAGCTGTTATAGTTTTAAGAAATGAAGTTGTTATGAACTTGTTATAGTTTTAAGAAATCAAGTTGTTATGAACTGTTATAGTTTTAAGAAATGAATTTGTTATGAACCTGTTATAGTTTTAAGAAATGAAGTTGTTATGAACTTGTTATAGTTTTAAGAAATGAAGTTGTTATGAACTGTTATAGTTTTAAGAAATGAATTTGTTATGAACCTGTTATAGTTTTAAGTCGTAGAAAGTTCCAATTTACACCTTTCAAAGTCATCTTAAAAAGGGGGAAATTTTTTTTTTTTAATTCTGTTAGTATTTCTCTTTTCATATTATTATTATTATTATTATTATTATTATTTTGCATACACATCTATACTGCCACAACATTTTAAAAAAATTATCTTGATAGAGGTTTAAAACTAATTATGATGATAAACATGTAGGTATTTCGGTTTTGGAAATATACAAGCAGAGTTTATGGTTTATCAACAATGGATGAAACATTTTGGAACTATTATATCTGATGGTGTTTTATGACATTTTTTTTTTACCAATTTTCAAAATTTGGCTTTTTTTTTTTTACATATTTTTCTTAAATATATGCGTTATATTCTGAAATAGTATTACAGTTTGCATTTTTTTCATCTTCTATTGTTTTATTTATTTATTTTTTTTTTAATTCGAAAATTGTTACTTCTGGAAATATATTTAGAAAGGAATCGGTTCACACAATACATGGTGTATATTGGATTGCATGTATGTGTGTGTGTGTATGTGTGTGTGGTCTGGTTATGTTATAATTCGTTATTAAAAGATGGTAGGGGGTGGCTGATTTTCAATATAACAAAAATATAAATTTTTTTTTATAATTTTACATCCAATTTTACGAGTGGGGGTGTGTAGAGGGGAGTCTATTGATAAATTAGTAAAAAAAAAAAAAAAGGGGGGGGGGTACTGAATTTCGTAAAAATTTTTTTTTTTTTTTGTAATTGGGTGTGGGGGGGGGGTACATTTTTAAAATCATTTTCGATTTGTACATTTCGTCATGGTCCCAGGGGCCCATCTTCTATTTCCCCAAATTGTATTTTGAGAAAAATACTGCCAGAATTTCTAATTTTCAGATTTAAAAAAAAAAAAATATTTCTTTCATTTATAAGAGAAAAAAAATGATTGGGTGAGCCGTAATGATTGTGTTCGTTTATTGTGAAGTCTAATCAAAAATAATCTCCGGCAATGTCATTCTGTTTCCATCACATCAACTGTGACAGTTTGATTCCAGGTAAGCCAACCTACTCTGACCTACTGACTCGGCAAGCTTATAAACTTAAATTTCTCTTTGCACATTTAATTTAAAATATTTGAAAAATAAAAAAAAGAAAAAAAGAAAGAAATATAGTTCCAAGAAGTTATTATCAAGTAAGAGATAACAGTTTATCAGTTTACTGTAAATTTCTCTTAAACTACACATGTCTTATTTAATCTCTATACTTATAAGACGCATTTGTTGTCTGTCTGTCTGTCTGTCTGTTCCCTTATAACTCAAGATCCAGACAATCAAATAACGTGAAATTTGGTACAAGTACACATAATTACATGGGAAAGGTTATAGGGCAGGTTTCGTTTCATCTCGATGGGTAGTTTAATTGTAATAAATTATTTTTATTTTAGTATATTTTACTATATAAAAGTAATCTCGACGACGCCATAGATAAAACTCTTCTGTGACGTCATTTCCCGATGATCGAATAGAACTTGCGCGCTGGTGCGGTATTGTGCCTTTGTGATGCAAAGAATTGTTGATGTTTTTTCATGCTTCCCGATTTGTACAGTTTGGGGAAGGTAAATGAATGGGGAAGGATTTTAGAAGAAGTGTGAAGCCATAATAATATGTATATATATATATATATATATATATATATATATATATATATATATATATATATATATATAGAGAGAGAGAGAGAGAGAGAGAGAGAGGGAGAGAGAGAGAGAGAGGGGGAGGGAGAGAGATAAAGCGAGAGAGAGGGGATGGGGGGGAGAGAGGAAAGGATGGTTGGAGGGAGGAGGGAAGGAGGGGGAGGGAGGGGAGAGGAGAGAGGGAGAGGAGGGAGAGAGAGGGAGGGAGAGAGGGAGAAAGGGAGGGAAGGAAAAAGAAAGGAAGGGAGAGAGAGTTGGAGTAGGGAGGGAGATCGAGAGGAGGGAGGGAGAGAGAGGAAGGGAGAGAGGGGGTAGGGAGAAAACTAAAGGTAAACAGAAAACCTTATTTTAAACCCGGGCAAAGCCGGGTACTTGCAACTAGTATATTTATATGTCTGTCGGATCGTCCATGCTTTCCATCCCAAAACGACCACATCGGCTAAGGGTAAGAAGATGATAATGATGATGATTGGATTAGAATTTACACCAATTTGTGTGAGTGTGCTATCCCCCCCCCACCACCCCACCCCCTATGCAACAGGTAACATACATTCATTCATTGTACGGAGGTTAAATTACACGCTTTAGGAAGATGGGAAAAAAAGTAATAAACAATGAAGAGGGATGAGTGAATGAAGTCGTTCGATGGGGTTTTTTGTCTGGCTACCAATGAACCATAATATATATATATATATATATATATATATATATATATATATATATATATATATATATATATTGTAATAACTTTTGTTCAGTTAAATTGAAAAAAAATTGACTACAGTTTCGCGCTTTAACGTATTTTTTTTTGTGTACAAAATGAAAAAAATATCTTGAATGAGACTGTGACCGTCTTCATGGTACAGTTTCTTTCTGTTATATCGAACCAATGCGCGTCATCTCTATGTAGCCAACAATATATATATGGCACACGGCGTCATCACGCATCAACTCCAAAACCGTTGTTGTCTGTTGTTTACTCGGTATATTGTTTGGGGTGCTGTATGGGGTGCTGGAGACCCGAGGGGTGGGGGAGAGGGGGGGATGGGCTAGACCAATGTGCCGGAATCTCATCGATCTGTTGTTGTTGTTGTTGTTTTTTTTTTTTTCCTTAAAGGTCCATCAGCCTGGTGAGGGTGGAGGGTTGGGGGTGTGTGTGGGGGCGTTCAGAGACTGCAACATGCCCCCCCACCACCCTCACTACTTCTCTTCCTTTCAACCTCTTAATGGACGGTTAACATTTGTGAACGTTCCACCCGATGCAATATAGAAAAGAAATTGTTTTTTCCCTATCAGACTAGACGTAAAGAAAATCTTTTGATTGGATGCACAAAGAGATAGCATTCAGACACGCATAAATAAATAAATATATGTATGTATGTGTGTGTGTGTGTGTGTGTGTGTGTGTGTGTGTGTGTGTTGCCTATTTCATTTGTCGGTGTTGACACATGTGAAGCGTGCCGTGACCCTTGGTTTCCATCTTGACCGCTCATACACACATACACGCTCTTTACATGGCTTCATTTGTGCATCCATTTTGTTGATAATGTATGCACTTGTTTTAAAATTTATATTTGCTGTTGCATTATGGGATGTGTTGATTTTATTTATCAGGCTAGCAATTCATTGGTCATTGGAGGTGGGGGGGAAGACTAATGAAGAATAATCGAAAGAGAGAGAGTCACCGTAGATCAGTGGCATATGGTTAATAATAATTTACATAACACGCTTATCATTGTGATATTTATCTAATGTGTCATACCAAGAACGGTAATGTTATGATTTCATTGGATGTAATACAACTCGCTAATTTAACATGACAACAAAATCTAAGCAATTAAGTGATAATATTTGTATAACATTCTATTTTTTTTATTATTTTAATACGCCTTTTAATTCGTTTAGAATTTAATATCAAGTTGTTGTTGTTTTTTTTAGTACATTTAAGTCTTACATGTAAATATATGTATTTAATTGAATTATTTATATAACATACTGTAAGTACACTTTAAATCAATCACTTTTTTAAGGACATTCAACTTTAACATTTTTTATTTGTCTGTTTACGATTTAAATAAGGTTTTAAAATGCCCCTGTTAATTACTACAGAGCTATTACAATAGTACATTAGTGATTATCTATCTATCTATCTATCTATCTATCTATCTATCTATCTATCTATCTATCTATCTATCTATCTATCTATCTATCTATCTATCTATCTATATATAGATATATCTTTATATTTACATAAGAGATATACATAAAATGCAAACAATGAGATGCAGTCAAACAAATTCTGTTAAGACACCGTACACGAATTTTTTCAAATACTTTACTAAAATTGATAAATGCATGTAGATAGAAACCATACACAAATCATAATTTAAAAAAACGTATAAGCCTACTTCAATTTATTTTATCTTGCAAGTGTCTTTTGACATTTTCCTACAATTATTTTGTTATTATTCTTGTGTTAACTAAGATTTTTCTTAAAAAAAAAAATAAAATATTTAATTAGTTTATACCATGTTATTATCTTTCATTCTAACATTACTTCCCCAGGTTTACTAGTAGGCCAAACAGACCAATTAATTTTTTCGAAGCTGCTGCATTAATATAGTTTGAAAACTGCCCAGTACATTATTATGAATAATACATACAATTCAGGAATTTTTAACCGTCAGTGTGAATACTTTGCATCCCCCCCCCCACGACAGACAGAATTCTGAGAAGGGGTGTAGGGGGCGATGGACAATAGAAAAGTGAAAAGTTTACTAGGTCGTGAGTAAAGACACACTCATCAGCAGCTTCTGGATAAATTTGACAGCGGTCGGGGAACTTTTTTAATCATTACCCCAAAATATTTTTGTGTAAGTTGATATTACCCCATAGCAAATTAAAAATATTATACTTTTTGCTCACAAAAGTTTCGTTTTTACCCCCCAAAAGTTTAATTTTTACTCACAAAAGTTTCATTTTTACCCCCCAAAAGTTTCATTTTTACTCACAAAAGTTTCATTTTTACTCACAAAAGTTTCATTTTTACTCATAAAAGTTTCATTTTTACTCACAAAAGTTTCATTTTTATCCCAATTAGGGTAATTTACCCCGGTTCCCCGACCGCTGGGATAAAATGAGCACACGCTTATACAACACAAATGTAAATGTTTTTTAAATTCTCAATGAATTGCTTGATAACTTTGATAAACAATGAAAAAAGGTAATGGGCATATGCAACAGTTTTATGTTATATACATGCTGACATCTGTCATATGTAACAGTTTTATATTATATACATGCTGACATCTGTCATATGTAACAGTTTTTTTATACACATGCTGACATCATCAGGTTCACCACACTCCCTAAAATAACATTTGTCTAACTTTAACACACCTAAGAATATATAACATTCTAGTTACAATTCATTTGATTTCTTTTTTCAAAACAAATAAATATATTAATTTATATCTCTATTTCAGCTTGAATTATGTCTATTTTATTTGTTTAATTTATTTTTCTCTTCATTTTTTTTTCTTCTTCTATTTCAGTTGGTATCACATCTCTATTTCGGTTTGTATTATTTCTATTATTTCTGTTTTTACCATTTTTACAAGTTCAGATTGTATTGTTCCATTAGTTCAGTTTATATTACTTCTTTAGTTTTGGTTTTTTTTTTTTGTTCTTTAGCCCAGTGAGTATTATTTCGTTATATTTCATTAGTTCATTTTGTATTATTTCTTAAGTTCAGTTTCATTTTTAATTTTGTTGAGTCTGTATTGTGTCTCTATTTTGGTTTGTATTGTGTGTGTGTGTATGTGTGTGTGTTTGTGTGTGTGTTTAATTGTTCCTTTGAAATTGTTTCTCAATTTCATTTTGTATTACTCCTTTATTTTTCAGTTTGCATTCTTTCTTTAGTTCACTTTGTATATTTTTAGTTCACCTGGTATATTTTAGTTCACTTTGTATATTTTAGTTCACTTTGTATTTCTTCTTTATTTAACATAGTTCTATTTCTTTAGTTCAATTGTTTTATTTCTTTAGTTCACTTTGTATATTTTAGGCCTTTTTGTATATTTTTAGTTCTCTTTGTATATTTTTAGTTCACTTTGTATATTTTATTTCACATTGTATGTCTTCTTTATTTAACATAGTTCTGTTTCTTTAGTTCAATTGTTTTATTTCTTTACTTCACTTTGTATATTTTAGTTCACTTTGTATTTCTTCTTTAGTTCACCTAGTATTATTGCCTTAGTTCAATTGTTTTATTTCTTTGGTTCACGTTTAACATTTCTGCAGCTCGGTTCGTATTATTCACCCTTGTGTTTGTCACTTTCATGTTGTTTTTGTTTTTTTTAAATCACTAACTTTGTCGTAGCCCAGCGACTGTTTGAGTTTCTCAGTGACTTGATGCACTTTGTGCACTATCTCTTTGTCTTTGTTTTTTTTTTGCTTTGTTTTTGTTTTTTTTTTTTGATGTTTTCAACACAAGTCAAGATTGTGAAGTATTCTATGAGACGGTGTAATCTGGCTCATTTAGTGGCAATCATTGTGTAATGTAGTGATTTTTTTTATGTAGTCATTTTATATGCATGGTAATGTGGTATTTTTTTTGTGGCATGTGATAAATGTATTGATTTTTTTAAATTTTAGCCATTGTGATTGGGGGGAGGGGGGTGCTGTTATTTATGTCAAAAAAAAAAAACGTCTTTTTTTTTTTTTTTTAAACATCCAATAGACATTGATCTATGTTGTGATCTCTTATACATTTATCTTGTGCAGAAACCAACCCAACAACATACATCATCCATCTGTTGAACATTTCATGTCAACTCATATCAATAACCTATTCTCCATTGGTTCGCTGAGTTTGGAGAGTATTATTTTTTTTTCTTTTTAATAATACTGTGCTACCAATTTATTCATTTTGGCAAAAACCATTGACACTAAGGGATGAATCCGGTAAAAAAAAAAGTTAACTTTGACCTCTGTGACGTGTTATGCTAATGTAGACAACCAGACAGATATAGGTTAGTCCAGATAGCTCGCACACTAGTAGCGTCTCGCCAGGCGATAACCCAAGTCAGTAAATTATTTGGTTAACCGTTAAATATAACCAAGTCAGTAAAATCTCTGGTTAAGTCATATGACTGACAAAAAGTCTATCTTTTATGACTCAGTATGTTTACTTATTTTTTAATGTATACATGACGAACCCAATAAAGTGAATCTATGAACGAAGTGGCTAGTAACGGTAACATTAAGCGCCATTATATTAGGGTTAGGGGGA
The DNA here is from genome assembly GCA_021962125.1 of Bulinus truncatus. NCBI lineage: Eukaryota > Metazoa > Mollusca > Gastropoda > Planorbidae > Bulinus > Bulinus truncatus. The sequence goes on along the minus strand of JAGDYQ010000017.1, from coordinate 6,512,050 downwards.
GTACTCATTATTTTTTTCGGGTACCGGCAATTATATTAGGGTTAGGGGGAGTACTCATTATTTTTTTCGGGTACCGGCAATTATATTAGGGTTAGGAAAAGGGTTAGGATTAGGGTTAGGGATAGGGATAGGGCTATGGATAGGGTTAGGGTGTGGAGCAATATCTATTGATGTAACCCGGAAAAAAAATACGAACTCCGTCTTGATGTTACCGTAGCCACTGCGATCTATGAATTTGGGATTGCATTTAATTTTAGCAAATGTACCTTCTCTATCCTTCCCCCCCCCCTTAATCCGTAAAATTACGTCAATTACATACGAAATAAGTTTCATATTAAACTTAAACCAGTGGTTCTCAAAAGTGTGTGCGGCCCGCGAACTGATTTGACGAGGGTCGCCTAGAATTTAGATTAATCGAGAATATTTGCAATACATTTATTTTTTTCTTTCTTTTATTGTGTTTTTTCTTTCTTTTATTGTGTCTTTTCTTTCTTTTATTATGTCTTTTCTTTCTTTTATTATGTCTTTTCTTTCTTTTATTATGTCTTTTCTTTCTTTACAAGTAGTGTGCAAGTTTGTTTTTTTTTTCCGCTTAGTGGGTCACCAATTGCAAAAGATTTGAACCACTGGTTTAAGCTCTATGAAGTACACATAGTGCAAGTACGTTGCACAATACTAGTACTCCTCCAAAGTCTGTCCGGACTCAAATAACTCATATGTACTGCACTATAACTGCCACGTTATAGAAGTTAGGGCTAACTCAGTCAATTAGGATTAACGCAGTCAATTAAAGTTAACTCAGTCAATTAGGGTTAACGCAGTCAATTAGGGTTAACTCAGTCAATTAGGGTTAACTCAGTCAAGTAGGGTTAACGCAGTCAATTAGGGTTAACTCAGTCAATTAGGGTTAACGCAGTCAATTAAGTGAACGATTAAGCAGAGGCGTAACAAAGTGGGGGTGCCGCCTGCTTGAAGTGGTAATATGTCATACTTAAGTACTTTTTTTTAGGGGGGGGGGAGCCGAGAATTTGAGCTCCGCCTCTGCAGTTGTCCTATGTGGGTGAATTCATTGGCGTGTTCAGACGCCCCGCGCAATAATAGCACCAGACGGATGGTCAAGTGGTGAAGCGCTTGACTTTCAACCTGATAGTTGTCCATCCTGGTTCGATTTCCATTGGAGACCAATGCATACGTCAGGTGTTGGTTAAAGTTCCCGCCTGATCTTCCGTGGTGCCTCCAAGGCCATTACACTATCGGCTATGGTGTGATCGAAAGAAGTCCACCATTAAAAATTGTCCCTTTAGTGGTTTATAGCAGTGGTTCCCCCAACCTTTTTCTCACCGCGGCCCACTGGAAATCGGGTGGGGGGGTGGGTGTTAATTATTTCTCGTCCATGGAAAGTCGCGTCATCGAGAGATAAATAAACAAATAGGAAATAATTTAATGTTTCTTGGGCGCCCCAGTAACATACGTTCCAACTGACCGGTACCGGTCCGCGGCCCGGGGGGTTGGGGGGGACCATTGGTTTGTAGGATCTAAGAGATTTCATCTCACCCTCACACAGACTCCACACACATAGCAAGCAGCACAACATGCACTCCCAGCCATTCAATACTCGATGAAGTCTAAAGTTGACATTAACTATATGATGTACGTAACAGCTCAAATACCTGGCACACCTTAACACTGTGACGACGGCTCATACACTCCCCCCGTCCTAGCCCCCCACCCCCCTACAAATAAATCTGATATTGACACACACGCGTACACACTCTGAGTCAGAGACAGATAATCTCAACAGAGAAAGTGAAAGTAAACAATGAGTATGGGCTCGATCAACTAATCTGATAATCCTCATTTGATAAAGACATGCTATAAAAGCTCTATATAAACGTCTGTCTGTTTGCCTGTATGTGTGGTGCCTGTCTGTCTGCGTGTGTGTCTGCCTGCCTCTGTGTCCGCCTGCCTGTCTGTCTGCGTGTGTGTTTACCTGCCTGTCTGTCTGCGTGTGTGTCTGCCTGCCTGTCTGTTTGTCTGTCTGTCTGTCTGCCTGCCTCCCTGTGTGTCTGTCTGCATGCCTGCCTGCCCGTCGGTCTGTCTGTCTGCCTGTCTGTTTGCCTGTATGTCCGCCTGCCTGTCTGTCTGCGTGTGTATCTGCCTGCCTGTCTGTCTGCGTGCGTGCCTGCCGGTCTGTTTGTCTGTCTGTCTGCCTGCCTACCTGTCTGTCTGTCTGTCTGCCTGTGTGTATGTCTGTCTGTCTGTCGGTCTGTGTGTCTGCGGTTTAAACAGCTGACATCTTTCGTTCTCTTTATTTTAAAAGACGCCGCCCATTGCCCATATTATGCCCTACATTTGCTACGCCCATTGACCCCCCATTATGCCCTACATTTGCCACGCCCATTGACCCCCCCCATTATGCCCTACATTTGCCACGCCCATTGACCCCCCCCCCATTATGTTCTACATTTGCCACGCCCATGTCTTTTCTTAAAATTATTACCAAACGTAAAACTTCGCACATTCATGTTAATTAATGAATTAATTTATAAAAAGTATTGAAAATATTGAGTCTCGCACTCACGCATATCTTCCTTCAATACATTAGTATCGCTGTGAATCATTACTATAAAGATGGCAGATATCTTCTTGTTTTGTAACCTGAAAGTTTTTCGCAAATGTTGGTCAACATTCTCCTAGCCCCGATGTACAATTCATATTCTTGGTGAAAATATAATGTTTTTTTTTTTTAAACCGATTCTTCCTCATTTGTGCATTTTACTATCTGGCAAAGATCTATGTTAGTGAGAGGGTAGGGGTGGGGGGGGGGGTTATCACTTCAACCAGCATGCCGCAGGCCCATCAGGAAGACTTTGAAATAGCACACCTTGTGTTTCACTGGTACACCTTGAATGTCACAAGTACTCCTTGAATGTCACAAGTACACCTTGAATGTCACAAGTACTCCTTGAATGTCATAGGAACAACCTGTAAACGTTATACGTGCACCATCAGTGTCATTGTACACATTGAGTGTTATTAAGTGTTATGATAAACCTTGAATGTTATGATAAACCTTGAGTGTTATGATAAACCCTGAGTGTTATGATAAACCTTGAGTGTTATGATAAACCGTGAGTGTTATGATAAACCTTGAGTGTTATGATAAACCGTGAGTGTTATGATAAACCTTGATTGTTATGATAAACCTTGAGTGTTATGATAAATCCTGAGTGTTATGATAAACCTTGAGTGTTATGATAAACCTTGAGTGTTATGGTAAACCCTGAGTGTTATGATACAGCTTGAGTTTCATTAGAGCGCTTCGAATAACATCATAATATTTTGAATGCCCTAAACACATCTGGAATTTATTTCAAGACTACTCTTTATTGAATCAAATGCACTTTAAATTTCATAACTGCACATTAAGTCTACAAATTGAAAGTCACAAGAACACAGATTGAAAGACATAATTAAGTACACAAATTGAAAGTCACAAGAACACGGATTGAAAGACATAATTAAGTACACAAATTGAAAGTCACAAGAACACAGATTGAAAGACATAATTAAGTACACAAATTGAAAGTCACAAGAACACAGATTGAAAGACATAATTAAGTACACAAATTGAAAGTCACAAAGAACACAGATTGAAAGACATGATTAAGTACACAAATTGAAAGTCACAAATGTACCTCTAGGGTCATATGACACTTTGAATAGCATGCATAAGTTGGGTATCATTAGTGCATAGATTGTAGATGATAATTCTTATATGATGAAAGGCTCCAGCACTTTGATATTGCATCGTCAAAGTTAAAATCGCCGTAATGTATTCATCAATGTATGGCCATATCGTACGTATAGTCAATTGGACATAGTTTTCAAATACAGTGGATTCCGCTTAATTGGGACACCGCTTAATTAGGACAACCGCTTATTTGGGACAAAGCTCAGAGAAACCAAACCAAGAAGCCAATAGTAAATGTGTATGTTTAATTGGGAGGACAGCCGCTTAATTGGGACAAAAAACCTCGGTCCCGATGTGTCCCAATTAAGCGGAATCGACTGTATTTCATACAATTGTGCATTATGTTAATATGTTTTATCAATGAGTAAATGATATTAAAATACATTTATAAAAATATACCAACGTAATATTTATAGTTTGTGCAGGCCTTCATACATTTCTTTATTTCTTTAACACATATAGTGAGTGACATGTTTCGACTCAAAGTTAAAGTCGTCAACAAGCCATTTTTTTTTAAAACCGATCAGTTTTTGTGAAAATCATTCGGGAATATAATACGAAATAAATATAATCAAAGTTTTTTTACCACAGGGTTGTATAGTTTGAAATATTGTATACGTCACTGTACGAGATGCACACTAATTAACAAACGGTCTTGAAAAGAGCAAGATCACTGAGGTGTATTGTTCTGTTTATGCTAGAACACCACTTCCGGTGCACTGTTTACTCTTTACATTTACAGAAACCTAGCCAGTTAAGAATGATTCTGTTTTGTTGTGGAATTTTTTTTAGGCTGGACCGAGTATTATTTTGTTTATATGTAACCGGCAAGTCAGTCAATGAAAACTACAGTTAATGAAACATACAGATCATACAATGAAACATACAGATCATACAATGAAACATGCAGATCATACAATGAAACATGCAGATCATACAATGAAACATACAGATCATACAATGAAACATATATATCATACAATGAAACATGCAGATCATACAATGAAACATGCAGATCATACAATGAAACATGCAGATCATACAATGAAACATGCAGATCATACAATGAAACATACAGATCATAAAATGAAACATGCAAGGTAGTCGATAAAGCAATCAAAGTTAATTAAATATACAGTGTATGTAATGAAACAAACAAACATACAAGGTAGTCAATGAAACATACAAGGTAGTCAATGAAACACACAATGTAGTCAATGAGACATACAAGGTAGTCAATGAAACATACAAGGTAGTCAATGAAACATACAAGGTAGTCAATGAAACATACAAGGTAGTCAATGAAACATACAAGATAGTCAATGAAACATTGAAAAAATCTATGATACACTCAGGTAGTCAATGAAACATACACGTCTCTAGAAGTTAAAAGCACTCGACTTTATGAAACACTATTATCATCACATCCAAAGCTTCACGAGTAGCTTCTAATTTTAGTTTCTCCACTCTTCCTCTCTTCTTTCACTGCAGCGAACTTTCACTTCATTGAATCCTTTTTTTTTTCTTCCGAAAACAAACATTTCTCAGTCATATTTCTTCGCAAACGTCCTCATAATGACAATAAGTTATGGCCGACTATTTGCGGCAAATAATGCGATTATGGCAATACAAATTAGTGCTATATGGCAGGCTTGAGCCTCTATGCAGAATCAGATTGTAGAATATAATTTATACAACGGATGGCAAAATCGAGTCTTATTGGAGGCAGGTCTTTCTTAGGCGTAGGCAAAGTAGGCGATTGCCTAAGACTCCACTGCTCGGGACTTTTTAAAATTTAAATTGAACTCTACGTAAGTTATGGGAGAAGTTATTCCATCGACACATACCTAGCGAATTTGTCGTTACTTAATCATACAATTCATGTCCCCATGCTGGACTTAGATATAACTAATGTATGAGGATTGTGTATTGAATCATTCATGATGCTCGTGTACTCGTGCCTAAACGC
>JAGDYQ010000017.1:6435838-6505827 GCA_021962125.1 Bulinus truncatus | reverse complement strand
TCAAACTGTCACAGTTGATGTGGTGGAAGCAGAATGGCATTGCCAGAGATTATTTTTGATTGACTGCATAATAAACGAACACAACCATTATAGCTCTCACCCCAATCATGTTTTTTTTCTCTTATAAATGAAAGAAATATTTTTTTTTTAAAATCTGAAAATTAGAAATTCTGGCAGTATTTTTCTCAAAATACAATTTGGGAAAATAGAAGATGGGCCTATGGGACCATGACGAAATGTACAAATCGAAAATGATTTTTAAAAATGTACCCCCCCCCCAATTACAAAAAAAAAAAAAAAAAAAAAATTACGAAATTCAGTAATTTCCTCCCCCCCCCCCCCCCCCCTCCCCCCCCCCCCGTTTTTTTTTTACTAATTTATCAATAGACTCCCCTGAACACACCCCACTCGTAAAATTGGATGTAAAATTATAAAAAAAATATATTTTTGTTATATTAAAAATCAACCACCCCCCTACCATCTTTTTTTAGTAAATAAATTATAACATACCCAGACCACACACACACACACACACACACACACACACACACACACACACACATCCAATCCAATATACACCATGTATTGTGTGAACCGATTCCTTTCTAAATATATTTCCAGAAGTAACAATTTTCGAATTAAAAAAAAATAAATAAATAAAACAATAGAAATATTTGAAAAATGCAAACTGTAATACTATTTCAGAATATAACGCAGGTTAGCGTAATTATTTAAGAAAAAATATGTAAAAACAAATTTTTGAAAATTGGTCAAATAAAATGTCATAAAACATCATCAGATATAAAAAAGTTCCAAAATGTTTCATCCATTATTGATAAACCATAAACTCTGCTTGTAGATTTCCAAACCGAATAATTTACATGTTTATCATCATAAATTTAGTTTTAAACCTCATCAAGATAAATTTTAAAATGTTGTGACAGTATAGAAGTGTGTGCAAAATAATAATAATAATAATAATACACACATGAAAAGAGGAGAAATACTAACAGAATTAAAAAAAAATTCCCCATTTTTAAGATGACTTTGAAAGGTGTAAATTGGAACTTTCTACGACTTAAAACTATAACAGTTCATAACAACTTCATTTCTTAAAATTATAACAGTTCATAACAACTTCATTTCTTAAAACTATATCAGTTCATAACAACTTCATTTCTTAAAACTATAACAGTTCATAACAACTTCATTTCTTAAAAACCATATCGTTCATAACAACTTATTTCTTAAAACTATAAATAGTTCATAACAACTTCATTTCTTAAAACTATAACAGTTCATAACAACTTCATTTCTTAAAACTATAACAGTTCATAACAACTTCATTTCTTAAAACTATAACAGTTCATAACAACTTCATTTCTTAAAACTATAACAGTTCATAACAACTTCATTACTTAAAAATTATAACAGTTCATAACAACTTCATTTCTTAAAACTATAACAGTTCATAACAACTTCATTTCTTAAAACTATATCAGTTCATAACAACTTCATTTGTCTTAGTTGAACTCAAAAAAAAAAGGAACTGCAACCTACTAAAATAGACATGTCACAATTTGCATATCAAGATCAGACTCTGCAGGATTCTGGACGACTCGAAGGAGGTGAATTAAAATATCTTAGAATAGACATACAGACAGACACAGACACAAAGACACAGACACGAGATACGGCACGATTTGTCTGGAAAATAAACCTATGATTTTTTAAAATAACATGAACATTCAAAAGGACCAAACGAACAAGCACAATGGGTCTCATACCGTGCTGGAAGTCATATCCCCCCACCCCCGCTCCACCAACCCACCAACCCGACCCAGTGTTTCCGTTTGACACTTTGAGACCCACTTGTCAGGCTTGGATATTGCTGTAAGCCAGCAGTATATTTATTTAAAAAAAAAAACTAAACAAAACAAAAAAACTTGTCAAGTACATGATCCAGAACGTTGAATAACTCCACCCACCCCCTCCCCCCCCAAGGTCCTGTGACAAGGTCAGTACGACGGGGCCAGTAAATGACAGTTACTGACAAAAAAGAGACATTGTTATTGCATAACCTCAAAAGACACTGAACATGTAATTTACGTCCTGTAGTCCTGTTGTATTCAAGCTAACGTTTAGATAATAATAATACATATCATATTCTAACCTGGCACGCCAAAAAGATAAATAATAAAAATTCGAAACTACAGCACAATATACTGCAATTGTTACTGTAAAACATGAACTTTTTTAGAACGAGCAAATATACAAATCATCTCAGTTTATTTGTTTGTTTTCCCTCGCGGAAAAAAAGAATCATATTAATTTTGTTTATTTTTTTTTTATATTTTGATAAAATCATTTTTGAAATTCCCTTTATTTACCTCACTTATGTCAGCAAGTTGACTGAATAGGTTGAAAGTTCACGACAGTTGATATAGTTTCTAAACAATCAATCAAACTATAGTTTGATTCTTTTGTCGCTATTTCAGAATTAAAAAATAAACTAGCTGTACCCCTGCAAAACCTTGCATAAGAGTTATATCCCCTTAGGCTTCTGATCAGTGTAGGCTAGGTTTATTTTTGGTCTCGGGCAGATCCAATTTTTTTATTATTGTATTTTAAACTGGAATACTGTTGTATTCTTCTTTACTTTCGATTTAACGCAGAACCCACAACGCTATTATTTATATTATGCATATAATTATGTATGTGAATAAACAATGTGAAAGAGCCACAATGGTACATGAATAAAAGTCATTCCAACCAGTACATCTATTGTAAACCTCTGACATATAAAAACAAACACATAACTGGACACGACCATACAAAATTCCATTCATCCTCAAATTCCATACACTTATGTCATTCCCTGAACCCCCCACCACTCAGCCCCCACCCTCCTCTCACAGTTTCGACAAAAACCAAAATCTATTGCAAATCAATCAGGGTGCATGCAGTTCTTCTACTTTTAAGAAGTCATACAATCCAACATATTTAGTTTGTATTAGATACCATTCGAATTCAACCATTGCTAGTTTGTTAATTAATTTATTTTTTTTTTTAAATGATGGGCCCATAGGTTAAACCAGAGTTCACGACCCCACGCCTTTTTATTAAATTTCTTGCCCCCCCCCCCCCACCAACATTTTCGAAAACACGCTAAAGTAAATTTTCATAATATGAATTGGAGAATTTTTTTAATGGTTAAGATAAGAAATTAGGTGATAATAGAAACATTAGTGTGACATTAGATGTATTCTGGGATGAAGCAAAAAGGTTGTGACCTTTACCCTACGAGTGGGGCCCCGTTGGGTGCAGTCATATGTTATTCTCACATGACTAATCAATACGTAAGATCGCCAGGCACCTGGGAATAGCCTAGCAGTAACCTTGATGTCTACTGATGATATAAACATCAATAACCGAGTCAACAGTTTATGAGATTATCAGACAAGAAAACAAAATCATGCATTAATGCGTAAACAGAACAGGAGCCTAAGTTCCATTATATATGAAACAGGAACATAAACATGTCCACGTAGTGGCAACTTAGACGAGGCTGTCTATTGTTAGACCTAAACGTCGGGCACACAGTGTTACGTAATACTGTATTAAAAGTGTTATCGTCTTTTGTGTAGACTCTACACAATACATGTCTGTCATCGTCTATACGAGTTTATGAAATCGTCAATACGAGTCTATGTAATCGTCTATACGGGTCTATGTAATCGTCTATACGAGTCTGTGTAATCGTCTATACGGGTCTATGTTTAGTCGATATATAACTACTTTACGACATGTTTTGAGTGATGTACAGTTTTAAAAAAAAACAACACAAGCCACATTACGACGACAGCAGCAGCAGCAACAACAACAACAACAACAGCAGCATACGAAGTAGTACTCACGTGTAAAAGCGGTGGTAAACCCATCCAACTAGCGAAACTGTTTACAGCCACAAAACAATCAGACGCAATGGAAACTGTGTCACCGCCAAAACAACACCATCCTATTATGCAACAAACTGCATCCCTCCCGCTACTACAACATCATCACACGGTGTGTGTGTGTGTGTGTTTGTGTGTCTGTGCATTAAATCTGCAGGCTATTTGCACCGTTTCTTCATTTCAGTTTTATTTTAAATGGAGAACGAAAGATTTGAATGTTTTTTTTTTTAAAATCCTTTTCGAATCGTCTTTTTTTTTTAAATTAAAATATAAACAAAACAGGAAGCCAGTAAAAGTTCTTCATCATTTCTTTTTTAATGTTAGAACTTATTGAAATGAATTTTAAAAATAAACCACATTGATCATTCAAAGTATGTAAATGTAAATATTTCAATGTTGTGTTTGTATTTATTATCTTTATTTCAAATATAAATTCTAGCCGCGCTAGAGAAAGGAAAAAATAAATCCCCACTGGTTTAGGTGAAAAGTTTCACTAGACACCGCACCCAACATGGCGAAACCAAATTCGCAGAAGACGATCGAGTCATTCGGCGTGTCTAGGTCATCGTGACATAGACATGACGTAGGCACCTGCCTCATTTGCATGTGGGGAGAAATGGATAGTGTGTGGGGGGGGGAGTAGGGAAAGAAGCGAGAGGTGGAGAGGTTTTTTAAAAAAAATATGGGGGGGGGGAGGCGGAATAGGAGAAAAGAGGGGGGAAAAAAAACCAACTAACAGCACACACACACACACACACACACGCGCGCGCGCACATACATTACAGCGACCCACAATGGCGCCGTGACCTCTGTCCCGAAAAAAAGGGGCGGAGCCGTGTGGCGCGAGAATTCGCTGGCTACGATTTCTGGTTGGCTGATATGATTACAGCTTACGGAGGTCTGTCGTCATCTTTCTCTTTTCTAATTATTGCCAGTTTTACCCGCGCTCAGCGAAAAAGTGAGAGAGCTGAGGCAAGGATGACGAGTAGCAGAAGTGAGACAAAATCAACACATTACAATTTGGAAAAAAAAAAGAAAAAGAACTTTTTTTTTTTCTACCTCTTTTAACATTAACATAATTAATGATAAAAACATTTAATTAAAATTATCATGAAATATCAATAGTTATTAAAGAAGAAATATGCGTTGGTGTTGTGTTTAAATTGCAGCAGGAAGGTTTGCATAAGGACGGAAACGTAATGTGTTGTAGCTGTGTGCAGCTGCAAGTGTTGTTGGATGATTTGACTGCCGTACACTGGGGCTCGCGTGTGTGTAAGGCCGGCTTTAACCATTGAGTGTGTACGTGCGGGGGGGGGGAGGGGGGATGTGCTTGATGTAATGTGTAGTTTGTGAGTGTGTGTGTGTTGTAGTTGCAATGGCGGGCTGTGTGTGTGTGTGTGTGTATTGTAGAGTTTGTATTTACCGCCTGAATGTTGGGTTACATTGTTAACACTGACATATTATTGAATTGTACATTCCTGAAGAAAATGTCTTACAATACTTTGCTGATATTGTAATTTTTGAAAACAGAAAAGAATTTGATATATATGGGGATGGGGGGGTGGGGAAATTAAAAAAAAATTCTAACAATGGGTGGGAATCTAAAACTATAATATATTTTGTATATGTTAAAGAAATAGTTAAGAGTCTCTCAGTTGCAAAATATTGACGTTTTATGGTCTGGCTGTCTCTCGTTGGTGGATTTTTTTTATAAGGGTGGGGCAAATTTTTTTTTTAAAAATCGCGAGCCACCATTGGTTATTAAAATTGAGAAATAAAAAAAATAGGGGGTGGTGGTGGTGGGGGAAAGGGGGGGGGGGTGAGAGACGTGAGCAAAACGGGTGGAGTGTTTTTAATGTGAGTTACTGCTCAGATAAATTTACATTTTTAAAACGTCAGTGACATGAAAGAGTGGCGCGCGGGAAAGATTAGAGAGTTGGTGTGGGGGGGGGGGCGAATTTGATCCGCCTCTGACCGTAGCTCGCCCCCCCCCCCATGCCTGCACTTACCCAGTCCCGTAGTGTGAAAGTTCTACAGCAGGGGGCCAGGCCAATAGCGGGGGGGGGGGGGGGGGAGAAAAAAATGTTACTAAGTAGAGCAAACAAGCAGAGGTGGCCAGACAAAACGCGGGACTGTACTTACCACTAAGACTTAGTGATAGTATAACCCCCTTCACTTCATCTGTCTTACACACACACACACACACACACATACACACATATATGCTTTTGCTAAATGTTTGATAGGGAGTTACATAAATAACTACTTTGTTGGTGGGGGTGGGGTTGGGGGGGGCAGTGTTCACGTGCAAATGACAGACCTCACGGAGTTCGAACACAATACCTGTCAAGCATGTACTCCAATCGTTTGCCCGGCCCACTATCATCTCTTAAACTGCCTGTCTTTCTGATCTTTGCGGCTGCATGTTTGACAGCCATTCTGTGTAATTTCCTATAAGAATATGGTGCAATGACCACGGAAGCACCACGGGAGACATGGATGGAACTTGAAAACCATGGCCTGAACAAATTCCTTTCTTTCTCACCGAAGATCAAACCAGGACCAACTTGTGCCTTTTCTTTCTCAATGACATTATTCGTCCCAAAGTTCTGTCATACTTTTACTGTCTGTCTTTCTGTCATACTTTCACTGTCTGTCTTTTTGTCATAGGTTCAATGTCTGTATTCCTGCCATACGTTCACTATCTGTCTTTGTGTCATACTTTTACTGTCTGTCTTTCTGTCATAGGTTCACTGTCTGTCTTCCTGTCATACTTTCACTGTCTTGTCTTCATCATGTGTTACCTGGTTGTTGGTCTAAAAAATCTATCACAAATTCTACTGCACTCTGTATCTGATCTAATCCGTTTTAGTTAAGTAACGGCTTTTACAGAGTGTATTGGACTGAGGTTTTGTGTGGGGTTGGGGGAGGATCTTTGAGTTACCCTAGTGACAATGTATTATACACACACACACAACACACATACACATATATATACACCTAATGTTTCTATTCTTATGGTAAGCAGTGCTTTCTATACGAATGCATGTAATATATATATATTCTCTTTTCAAATGCTGTATTTCTATCGCTACATACTATAAATAACACATTTGTACACACACACACAAATATAAAACTTTTGTTCATGCTAGGGATGGGCCAAAGAATGGGATGCTCCACTGGTCTGACTTTTTTATTTACTGGTCTGAATTAATGCAGACTAACACCCTACCCCCTCCCCCCACCCTCACTTTTCAAGGTCCTTTTACTTGCCAGCTTTCCACATACGCCCAAACCGTTAGCCCCCCCTATCCCCCCACCCCCAACCCCACAACATCCCCACCTCCTTCGTTGATCTGCCACGTAACATGCTTTACTTTGGTTGAATATGGGAAGATCACTTGCACCGAGCTTTCTGTTGGAGGTAAAGGGAGTTTAAAAGTCAGAAAGTTAAAAATGAAGGATTAGCCTCCCCTATACTTCTGAGTTTTTCTACTGGCTATAGACAGTGCCTCAGCTTTTCTTATAAACACCACAAATGGGACTTCTTTTTTTTTTTTGTGGCGCCCTTCATTCATCCCCCCCCACCATGATCGATAGTGCAATGGTCATGGAGGTACCACGGGAAACACGATGGAGGAGATGGAACCCATGACACTAAGATTGACCAGTTGAGAGCTTTACCGCACGGCATATTAATTTTGTCATATAGCAACAGGTGAATCTGTTATTTTTGTCTTTTAATCCCCAGTATAGGATGGTCAATTGCGGGACCCCCACCGGGGGGGGGGAGGGGGGGAAGTGGTTGAGAGAATTGTAAAAATGAATACCACTGGCTGATACCTTAAACACAAATACGTGCATCGGTAGTCAATGGAACCTAGCGGGACGGGAACTTACAGATGTCCCCCCGTCATTGAAGTAGACGGGATTATCACGTGTTAATTAAAACTTACTTGGCGAATTCATTGATTAATAGTTAAAGGTCTAGCCCAGAGGCGTAACTAGGGTGGAGGAAGAAGGGGTCCAAATTCGAAAGTCCCCCCCCGGCCCCCAGTTTGAGGGGGCCCCCAATTTTGTTTTTACATTAAATATTAAGTACATTTAATCTCATGTCATGGTGTTGAATGTCAAAATACACGGGTTCCCAAAGAGGCCAAGTACCCCGGGCCCCCAAGTCCCTAGGTTCGGCACTGGTCTAACCCCCCCCCCCCCTCAAACAACAACAACTGTAATTACTGGTATAATATACGTATAGTTTAAACTGTGCCGAGTTAAAACCAGATCACCCAGACAGGGATTTATTTATCATTTCATGGTAGTCAGCAGTCATGTTATTATTGATTCTTTTGGAGAGCATATTATAAACAAAGTAAGAACAACATTTGACTGAATTTTGTTATTTGTAATCTTTATTTAGATTTTCATGCGATTCACAAATGAATGAAAGAAAGTATTGATGAGACCGTCCTCATCTCATTCCCCCCCCTTCGACCGTCTCAATGTGAACCCAGCACCAAAAAAAAAAGAAAAAAATTAATTTTAACAAAGATATGCTGATTGTTTATCAATTTTAAACGCATTTTGAATTAGATACAACTTTAAAATTTGAATTACAACATTAAAATTGGAGTTAAAACAATAAAATTATGAGTTCATGGACAGATAAATCATGACTTCGTGGAGTGATAAATCAAGACTTCGTGGACAGATAAATCATGACTTCGTGGGCAGATAAATCAAGACTCCGTGGACAGACTTGATTCGTGGACAGATAAATCATGACTTCGTGGGCAGAAAAATCATGACTTCGTGGGCAGATAAATCATGACCTCGTGGGCAGATAATTCATGACCTCATGGACAGATAAATCATGACTTCGTGGGCAGATAAATCATGACCTCGTGGGCAGATAATTCACGACCAATGCAAGTGGACATGACAAATCCCTTGACCTGGTAGGATGGAGGTAAATCATGACCTCGTGGACAGATAAATCATGACCTCGTGGGCAGATAATTCATGACCTCGTGGACAGATAAATCATGACCTCGTGGACAGATAAATCATGACCTCGTGGACAGATAAATCATGACCTCGTGGACAGATAAATCATGACCTCGTGGGCAGATAATTCATGACCTCGTGGACAGATAAATCATGACCTCGTGGACAGATAAATCATGACCTCGTGGACAGATAAATCATGACCTCGTGGACAGATAAATCATGACTTATTGGAGGGCCACCATGACTAGCGTAACAAAATATATATCCTAGATCAGTGGTTCTCACATTTCTGCACTTTGCGATCCTCTGTATCACCATTTGCGGTTTAGCGACACAACATACAAAAAAATCCTAAAAAAAATCTCCAATACAAAAGAGTTTAAAAGCATCATAAATGGTGCATAAAGATTTTACCTTTTTCTTTACAGATTTACACACTTTTAGTTGTGTGACATATAGACTATAGAGTTATGTGACATATAGAAAATAGAGTGGTGTGACATATAAGCAATAGAGTTATGTGACATGTAGAAAATAGAGTTGTCATTAAGCATACACAGATTCTAGATCCTATCAATTATACATATAAAATTTGACAAGATCTTCATGAAATTCTTCCGCAACACACCAGTGATGTCGAGATCCACACTTTTTAGAACCACCATCACAGACTAACAGATGTGACAAACTGTAATGATGTCGCGGAGGGAAGTCACAGACAGATGTCAAGTCCAAATGTTAAGGAATGGACAGTAGGAAATGTAGCGACCTGTACAATCGAGCGGCGTCAACGCAACAGAGAGAGAGAGAGAGAGAGAGAGAGAGAGAGAGAGAGAGAGAGAGAGAGAGAGGGAGAGAGAGAGAGAGAGAGAGAGAGAGAGGGGAAATGAGATACCCACTACAGAGTCACCCCTCCCCCCCCCTCCTTCACTCTCTCCACACCACGACATAACTTGTTAGGGTGCAGAAGAATGAATAGATAGATATTCATCACCATTCGATTTCAATGTGATTTGTATCAAATTATCAGTTTATATCACATTATCACTTTTGTATCACATTATCAGTTTATATCAAATGATCACTTTTGTATCACATTAACACGTTTGTATCACATTATCACGTTTGTATCACATGATCACGTTTTTATCACATTTTCACGTTTGTATCACATTATCACGTTTGTATCACATTATCATGTTTATATTACTTTAGCACGTTTGTATCACTTTATCACGTTAGTATCACATTATCAGTTTATATCACACTATTACGTTTGTATCACATTATCATGTTTTATCACATTATCACGTTTGTATCACAATATCACGTTTGTATCACATTATCAGTTTATATCACATTATCACCTTTATATCACATTATCCTGTTTGTATCACATTATCAGTTTATATTACATTATCACTTTTGTATCACATTATCACGCTTATATCACATTATCACGTTTGTATCACATGATAATGTTTGTATCACATTATCACGATTGTATCACATTATCACGTTTGTATAAAATTATCACGTTTGTATCACATTATCACGTTTGTATCAAATTATCACGTTTATATCACTTTATCACGTTTGTATCACATTATCACGTTTGTATCACATTATCACGTTTGTATCACATGATACGTTTGTAACACATTATCAGGTTTGTATCACATTATCACGTTTGTATCGCATTATCACGATTGTATCACATTATCACGTTTAAATCACATTATTACGCATGTATCACATGTTCACGTATGAGAATGAGACTAATAGTTGACAAAGTAATATATTTTCTTACCACACAAGTATCTATAGCTTACCACAGTGGTAATTATAAATACATCACCCTGGAAGTGGTGTTAATATTGAAGTAGAGATTTCTTTCATTCATCTCACTCACGCACGTGATGGACTAGAACGACCCGGAGAAGATTCGTGCATTTCTTAATTTCTTAGTACCGGTGCCCATTTGTTTACCAGGGCCAGTTTTTTACCGGTGCCCAGATTAATACCGGTGCCCAGATTTGTACCGAGCCCAGATTTATACCGAGCCCAGATTTATACCGGTGCCCAGATTTATACTGGTGCCCAGATTTATACCGTGCCCAGATTTATACCGGTGCCCAGATTTATACCGTGCCCAGATTTATACCGGTGCCCAGATTTATACCGAGCCCAGATTTATACCGGTGCCCAGATTTATACCGGTGCCCAGATTTATACTGGTGCCCAGATTTTTACCGGTGCCCAGATTTTTACCGAGCCCAGATTTATACTGGTGCCCAGATTTATACTGGTGCCCAGATTTATACTGGTGCCCAGATTTTTACTGGTGCCCAGATTTGTACCGAGCCCAGATTTATACTGGGACGCATATATAAATTTTCTCCATGGGGCGCCTATCTATGTAACTGTCGCTGGATTTAAATAGATTTGTCAGTGCCTCTCTGTCTTTCTGTGCGTTTCTTTGTGAATATTCTATTAACGTGTATGTCTTTCTGCCTGTCTTTCTAAATGCCTGCCTGCGGATCTGTTGTCTGCCTGTCTATCTGTCAGGTGTTTGCCTGTTTGCATGTCTGATGTCAGGTGTTTGCCTGTCTGCATGTCTGATGTCTGGTATGTGCCTGTCTGCATGTCTGATGTCTGGTATCTGCCTGTCTGTAGGTCTGCCTGTCTATGTGTCTGCCTGTCTGTGTGTGTCTGTCTGCCTGTCTGAGATATAAATAAATCATTATTTCTGAAGCTGTAACAGTGACAGTAACAATTCATCTGTACTGCACTCACCTACACTTCCATTGTGTGTAGAGAGCATCGACATATATGTGGGAGGGGGGGGGGCAGGTGGGGTGGTTTGCAGTGTCACCAGGAGGCATAAATCATACCAGTTACCACACCGTGATCATACGGACATTTTCAACATTTAATTATTACACTACACAAAAACTAAAAGCGTGGGCGCCCGATAAAAGATCTGTGAATTATTTATTATTGATAGCTTTTTTTTTATTTTATCAATTAATGTGTAAACATGATGATTAATTATTCATATTCAAGTCAGAAATCAAATGAAATACAAGGCCAGTTAAGTAACGAATATTTGTTTAAAAATTTTTTTTGTCATGTTATGTAATATGAAAGTTACAATTTGAGAGTTAATAGGAAATATCGTAACACCGTATTTGTTTTATTTATGTCACGCTGCGATAGTGCAATGGCCATGGAGGCACTACGGAGATAGAGCGTGGACTTAAACCATGACCTGTAAAATTCCTTCAGTCATTGGTTAAACAAAAACACTATTCGTCACTGATTGTAATCAGTAAAGTAAAAGTTACCTTAGCCCAAAAGGGCTCATCGGGGCAAATGAAGTGTAGAATTCATCTGTTTCTATAACCTCGGCATATGAAGGGATTGTGTGGTTAGCCAGGTTTTGAAACAAATTTCACCTGGAAAAATTCCCCATGGTCCTCACCGAGGATCGAACCTAGGACTCTCAGGTCGAAAGTCGAGTATCTACATCATTCGGCCATCCGTCCCACATTCATAAGTAGACGTTTTAATAATAAAATCTTCCCCGCCATTTATATTTGAGTTTTAAAAAAGGAGAAATCGTAGGTGTGCGAATTTGAATAGCTCCGCGTCAGAACGTATTGTAAGCATATTATCAAAGATAAACTAAAAGCAGAAGCTGGCTGTAGAATCTTTCTCCTTTCAAAAAAAAAAAAGTAATTTCCTTTTCATGTCAACTAAACATAATCTTAACACGTTCTATAGCTTGTAAAGCAAAGATGGTTTTTCCAAAGGTTAAATCTCATGTAAACTTTTGGTTGATTTGCAAAATTACCTATAAATGTATATACAATGTATTTATTGTTATGGGACAAGATGTTTTCAACAATGTTGCAGTCAATCTATGTTTGTGATTTTATTTTAAATTAAAAGGGTTTTTGAGGAACCGTTTTGAGGGTGGGGGTGTGGGGCTACGCTGAAACCATATTGGGGGAGCTGGGAGCTGAGGGAGGGCTCTTGGGTCAAGATACTCTAGCGGCCTTGGAATAAACGCAGCCACGGTGTTGAGGCGAACTGCAAATACAGGGGGCTCTTAATCTTTGAAAACTTCCCCTCCCCCTTCCCCACCCCCCGGAACAATCACCAACTATTATTAAAATCAGTTAGCTCTGATTCCCTGACCAATGTTTAGATTTCGCTTCCTTGTAGCTTGAAATATGAAAGTTCCCTTCTCGGGGCCCTATTAGCAGAGGGAGCCCCACCTAGTTTCAATCATTGATAATAACGGCTTTGTAGAACAACCATAGCTGGTTATACACAATAGTAAACCAGTTCATTAAAATAATTTAGGTGAACAACCATAGCTGGTTATACACAATAGTAAACCAGTTAATTAAAATAATTTAGGTGAACAACCATAGCTGGTTATACACAATACTAAACCAGTTCATTAAAATAATTTAGGTTTTAAAATGAAAAAAAAAAAAAATGAGATATGTTACAACAGTCTCTGTGTTGGTGGTGGGGGGGGGGGAGAATAGTAGTGTGGGTGGGGGCTGGGGGGTGGTGACAGCCCCGTAGGGTGAAGATTATACCGCAGGGCCCAGACAATAGCAGGGGGGGGCAGGAAATAAATGTTACTAAGCAGAGCAAACAAGCAGAGGGAGCCAGACAAAACGCGGGGTGGGGGGGTGGGCGCCCCCTCTGCCCCTCCCCCCGCACGCTACGGGCCTGGGAGGGGAGGAGGGGAAAGAGGGTAGTGACCCAAAATTAGACAAGAGATTTTTAAACATATTGTACCATGGGATATATCAAGACATTTTTTTTTAACTTTTCTTTTTTGCTCCAGATAATGGATCAAAGAAAAAAAAAACCCACAAATTCTAGAGCAGTGGTCAGCTACCTTTCTGACGTCACGGACAACCAAAAGTCTTGCGGGCATTAGATGTACGCCTTTTTTATTTCCCCCCCCCCCCCGTACCACACTTTTCAATAAGTGTAAGTTATCAGTGTGTACATTTAAAAAATAAAAAAAATAAAAAAAATCAACAAGTTTGCTTAAGCATGTGATCGTTTATCATTTTTTTTAATTTTGATTTGCGGGCAGCCATATCTTCCCCCCGCCCTCACCCCCCGCCCCCCCCACGGGCCACCGGTTGACGGCCTCTTCAATAGACCACTTCTTATGACCACCCCTGATGTGCATGAGGTAGAAAAATCTTTTGAATAGAAACTATTACAAAATGAGATGTTTACTTTATTAAATTTCTTCTTCCTTTGCCTCTACAGCCCTTGTAGGGGCCCAGGCGTAGTTTATCAAACACAGTTTACATATCTATTCAAGGTTGTGATTGCAGAGGCCCTTTGTGTGATCGCAGAGGCCTATAGTGTGATTGCAAAGGCCCTTTGTGAGATTACAGAGGTCCTTTGTGAGAATACACAGGCCCTTTGTTAGAATACAGAGGCCCTTGGTTAGAATACAGAGGCCCTTTGTGAGAATACAGAGGTCCTTTTGTTAGAATACAGAGGCCCTTTGTGAGAATACAGAGGCCCTTTGTGAGAATACACAGGCCCTTTGTTAGAATACAGAGGCCCTTGGTTAGAATACAGAGGCCCTTTGTGAGAATACAGAGGTCCTTTTGTTAGAATACAGAGGCCCTTTGTTAGAATACAGAGGCCCTTTGTGAGAATACAGAGGTCCTTTTTGAGAATACAGAGGCCCTTTGTGAGAATACAGAGGTCATTTGTTAGAATAAAGAGACCCTTTGTTAGAATACAGAGGTCCTTTGTGAGAATACAGAGGTCATTTGTTAGAATAAAGAGACCCTTTGTTAGAATACAGAGGTCCTTTGTGAGAATACAGAGGCCATTTGTTAGAATACAGAGGCCTTTTGTGAGAATACAGAGGTCCTTTTGTTAGAATACAGAGGCCCTTTGTTAGAATACAGAGGCCCTTTGTGAGAATACAGAGGTCCTTTTTGAGAATACAGAGGCCCTTTGCTCCGCAAATGGCTCAAGAAATTAAGTCACGGGACATTGACTTCTTATTGCTCTCAAATAGAATCAAGGTGAACACATGAAATAATGACAAAAAGTAATTTGAAGTGCCGCCTTTAAGTATCCTCCCCCATGGGCTAGAGACCATTCAAAAAAAAATCTCCCGCCCATCTCTCCCCTCCCTTACCCCCCTCCCCCCACTCCCAATCTACTTCTGCCATTTCTTACGTTCCGTCGAACAAAGGGTTTTGAAATATTTTGCTCCTTTGTCTGCTAGCTTGTGTATGTTTGATGTTTGTGTATACGAGTGTGTATGTGTGTATGTCTGTGAGTATGTATTTATGTATGTATGTATGTATGTATGTATGTATACATATATATGTGTGTGTGTTTGTCTATAAGTGTCGGTGTGTACTTGAGGTGATATTGTGTCTCACCTTTTGTCCCGAACTCTGTGACACTGCATAGAATCTGTTTGAGTGTGTCCGTCACATACACATTATATTTACATTTATGCCTCCAGGTGGCTAGACCTTGTTACTTCGCGACCGCCCCGCCCCCCCCCCCCCAATCTCTCCAATCTTGAAGCGTTTAAAAGATGTATCTGGGTAGCGGATCGTTTTGATTTAACATAATGGGGCCATGACCCATAAAAAATTTAAATTTTCATAACCACCGCTCTAGAAGAAAATATGAATTATACTTCACAAACTTCTCTTGTCGGTCTAGTGGATACACTTCATTAGAAGATCTTTCTATTAATAGCACAATACTAGTGAACGTCATTTTAGAGCAAGACTAATGAACGTCATCTTATAGCAAGACTAATGAACGTCATATTATAGCAAGACTAATGAACGTCATATTATATAGCAAGACTAGTGAACGTCCTATTATAGCAAGACTAGTGAACGTCATATTATATAATGACTAGTGATTGTCATATTATAGCAGGACTAATGATTGTCATATTATATAGCAATACTAGTGGAACGTCATATTATAGTACATTCCCGTAAACGTCATATTAACAAGACTAAAAAACGTCATATTATAGAAGACTAGTGAACGTCATATTACAGAATGACTAAAGACTGTTATATTATAGCAGGGCTACTGAACGTCATATTATAGCAAGACTAATGAACGCCATATTATAGCAAGACTAATGCACGTCATATTATAGCAAGACTAAAAAACGTCATATTACAGCAAGACTAAAAAAAGTCATATTATAGCAAGACTAAAAAACGTCATATTACAGCAAGACTAAAAAAACGTCATAGTATAGCAAGACTAATGAACGTCATATTATAGCAATAGCAAGATTGAAAAACGTCATATTATAGCAAGACTAATGAACGTCATATTATAGCAAGACTAAAAAACGTCATATTATACGTGTTAGAAATTGTTGACTTATATATCCATATTGACAGGAACAAAAATGACGTTTTCGGATAATCCTGTGATAATCCAATAACCAAATGATAATCCAATAAAGCAAATGAACTTCTAAAAGAAACGTATTTACAGTATAATTGGCTTCACTGTTTTGATTTGTGACTGAAACTTTGTTTTGATACATTGTAAGATATCTGTTTTTCTTGATAGTATTTTATTCCTTTTTGACATTTAGCAATTAGACAATTTTTGATTACATATATTTATTCATGAATTATAGACAGTTATGGATTTCAGATAGACAGACAGTTATGTATTGCAGACAGACGGCTAAGGATTGTACACAGTTAGAAATTTAACTTTCATTTTAGAAATTTAAGAAAGTGGTGGATTACAGACAAACAGGCAGAGACCATTGTAGAGTTCAAACAGACAGACAGTTGTGGATTACAGACAGTTATTAATAACAGAAAGAAAGTTGAGGATTATTGACAGACAGATAGAAAGTTGAGGATTATTGACAGACAGACAGACAGACAGTTATAGATGATAGGGGGCCTAGCTCACTGTTGGTTTAATTAAAAAAATAAGCTGAAGAAAGTAATTCTTTTAAAAGGTAATGGAAATGGGTCACTAGACTTGAGTTTTAGAACATGTTTTGCAGGAGGAAGCGAATTTCTCATGAACTTTAGCTTTTTGACTGAGGCCACCGTGGTAAATATTGGGACGGATGGTCGTGCAATAAAGCGCTCGACTGTCAACATGAGGGTATCTGGTTCAATCTCCGATGAAGACCAAGGAAACTGTTCAGGTCTTGGCTCAAGTTCCCAATATATCTATCTCCCGTGGTGCCTCCATGGCCATTGCATTATCGGCTAAGGTGGTGGGGATGGAAGAAGGGCACCACAAAACTGTCCCATTAGGTGGTTTATAGGATCTACAGGTACTTCACACACACTGTAGTAAATGAAATGGTAAGATGATTCAAAGGTAACAACCGTTGTGAAAAAAAAAATATCCCACCCCACCCCTTTAAGAGAATTTTTAGACTCTATAAGGTAACTTAAAAAAAAAATAATGATAATTTTAATACATAATTAGATTGGGTTAATTGAAGGTAACTTACATCCCCTATTTCCCAAATAGAACACAGACAAATAAACAGACAAATTAAAAGACAACCACCCCAGGTGCCTATACCCCTCCCCAGAGGCGTATCTAGAGAGTGGGGGAGTGTCCAAATTTGAAAGTCCCCAGCTTGAAAGGGGAGGGGGGGTCTGTCCCATATTTTTGTCACATTATATATTAAGTACATTATCTCATGTCATGTGTCGAATGTCAAAATGCACTTGGGTTGGGGGGGCCTTAAAGAGGCCAAGCCCCCCCCCGGGCCACCAAATCCCTAGGTTCGGCACTGCCCCTCCCCCCCCCCATCCGACGGGGGTCGTCATAGAAGATATTGGGATGACCTCAGTCACGCGCATATCAGTATTATTTTTGAAGTGTGTTCGAAGCAGTTTCATACGTATTAATCTATTCAATGCAGCAAATAATTTTCATGTATATTTAGCCAAGTGAAAATACTGGAGGGGGGGGCGGGGGTGGGGTAAAGGGAGAGGGGGGGAAGACATGCAACGTTCGCACAATAAACTGCCAACAATGTCAATGATAATAAGCCAAATCTGATAACCTACCAGCTGGCTAGGACTCACACGTTCAGAGCAACTGATGAAACTTTCTACGACATTTATGGGACAAGTTTTCGTCCAAATTCAAGTAGCGTAAATAAAGGGGGGGGGGGGGCAGCAACATGCATGTTATCTTTATATTGGAATGGAAAATGAAAATTCAATTTCTGAAATAATAATTACATTTTCAATAGTGAGAGATAAAGTTCTAAAATGTTAGTTACATTTTCAATAGTGAGAGATAAAGTTCTAAAATGATAGTTACATTTTCAATAGTGAGAGATAAAGTTCTAAAATGATAGCTGAAATTTCAATAGTGAGAGATAAAGTTCTAAAATGATAGCTGAAATTTCAATAGTGAGAGATAAAGTTCTAAAATGATAGCTGAAATTTCAATAGTGAGAGATAAAGTTCTAAAATGATAGTTACTTTTTCAATAGTGAGAGATAAAGTTCTAAAATGATAGTTCCATTTCTAAAATGATATTGCAATTTTCAATAGTGAGAGATAAAGTTGTGAAATGAAAGTTCAATTTCTACAATGCTTACTTACATAGTCTCAGTATCGATATGTTAATTATTGAAATGTAAGTTTGTCTTTAAAAACAAATAAACCAACTCAAAAAAAAACCTCAAAAGTATTACTAAGCAATAAACTTTGTGACTAAATATATCTGCTAGTCTGGAAAAAAATAGGTGAAGTAGAAGCTGAAATGGTAAAAAAATAATGTACTCTTTTACTTTCTTCAGTTAAATCATAAAAGAAAGATATTCCTTTTTAGAAAAATTACGAACGAGTTTTATAGTTTTACCACAATTTGACTGAAACTGACACAGTAAGGCAGTGACTAGTTTGAATGCATTTTTTGTCCAAAAATAAATTAGTGCTAAATAAACAAAAAAATAATGAATGTTTAGTCAAACTTGTTAAAGGTTAAGCACAACTATGATTGTTTAAGGAAAAGTTGTTACGTCATCATACAAATATTTCAACTTTATTTACTTAGACTTCACCAAAAGCTACGGATTTATTTGAATTAAAATTAACCCCAAATTTACTCATGGATTAACGACTACTTTATTACCTAATATTAATTAACCAAGTCATTACTCCATGGAATTAACTACCGATTCATTAACTTGTATAAACCAAGTCATTACCCCCTGGAATTAACTACCTATTCATTAACTTATATAAAGCAAGTCATTACCCCATGGAATTAACTATTCATTTTCTAATATTAACCATGATTTTACCCCATGTATAAATTACTGTTTAACTATCTTATATTAACCATGATGCTTCAGTTGATCAACGCCTACACCGCAATACAAACTCAGGAAACAATTCTTATTAAATGTAAAAAAAAAATTATTTCTGTAGACAGTTTTTATTAAATCTAATGAACTTATAAAGTAGACTATTCTTATAAAATCAGGAAAACTAATTCAGTAGACAATTCTTACTTAATCTACACAACTAATTCAGTAGACAATTCTTACCAAATCTAGACAACTAATTCAATAGACAATTCTTACTTAATCTACACAACTAATTCAGTAGACAATTCTTACTTAATCTACACAACTAATTCAGTAGACAATTCTTACCAAATCTAGACAACTAATTCAATAGACAATTCTTACTTAATCTACACAACTAATTCAGTAGACAATTCTTACTTAATCTACACAACTAATTCAGTAGACAATTCTTACCAAATCTAGACAACTAATTCAATAGACAATTCTTACTTAATCTACACAACTAATTCAGTAGACGATTCTTACTTAATCTACACAACTAATTCAGTAGACAATTCTTACTTAATCTACAATATGACCATTATCTGTATAAGTACTTCAGTAAGTTATTGACCATTATCTATATAAGTATTTCAGCTGGTGATTTCTCACCATTTCAATAAACAAGTTTTATCAAAATAAATATTTCAGAAAGCTAATGTAACCAATGAGCGTTCATTGTACTCAACAAATATTTCAATAAATCTAATTAATGTTTTTTTTTATAACCACCATTACTCATATAGAGGTTTCTGCATATTTGCTATTCATTTGTTAATATAAATAATCAATTGGGTGATAACGAATACAAGACATTGGACACTTGTGTGAGTAGGTTCCAAGTATAATATGACTTCTATTGTTCTTAACAGATGTAACGAGTCCACATTGAAATATATATATACATACATATTGTCATCTCACTTTGTGATCACTAGATGATGTAACAGATGAGACTGATTGTATATGTACTCAGACATTAAATTTGCCACTTCAAATGTTTACTTGGCCCACAATGTCAACATTTCAATCGTATTTCAGATTAATCACAAAAGTTGATGATTGTCTTAAATTGATATTTTGTTCGCGTACAACAAATTATTATGACGTCATTCAGTTTGTCAGTTTTGAAAAAAAAAATTCATTATGAGCAAAATTTAATAAATAATGAAAAATTATTTTTTTTTTAAGTTGGTGAGGGGGTTGGGGGGGGGGAAGATTTTGAAATCAGGGTCGAAACAGTAATTTTTTGGTCCCGCCCTGGTATCTGGTCTCATGGTTGTTAAATTACTTCACAGAGTCTGAGTCGAATGGTCACATGGGCGTGGTTTAAAAATACGCTCCTCCCATTTTCCCATGTATGTTCCCCGACCCGGTCATATCCCCCCTCCTCCACCCCTTCACACTCTACCCTAACTAACCCCCCCCCCCACTCCCACCCACCCCCTTTCCCTTTCTTGTTTAGGCCTGTCACGTGACCTGCTGGAATTATTCATTCTTTGACATAAAGTGCGCCTGGTGTCGGGGCATGGCGCCCTGAACTCTTCATCTCGAGGCCCATCCTCAATCCTGTCCGGTTAGAAAGTTTTAGGGAATTTTTTTTTTCATTCAGTTAAACATTTTTTTTTTTTTATATGAGTTTAAACCATTGTTTAACAGTGAAATAAAGATGTCATATGTCGCTATTTTCATTATCAATAACATTTTATTTTTCATAGAATATCAACGAATGTAATAAAAAAAAATTCCATAAATAACGAGAGTACTTACATGTCTGATTATAAACACTTAGATAAACCCAAATATGTACAAAGAAGTCTCACAAATAGCAAATCAGCAAAACATTGTGTTCAACGAAAATGAAATAACATATAGATACTTTGACATGTGCAGACATGTTCTGTGACTCCACTGTCCTCTTGCACGTTGCCAGTGGTGTAGGGAGCTTACACTCGCTCCCGGGGCACAAATACCTTTTTTAGCGACCCCCCTCTCCCCCTTCCATTCAAAAAAACCATATGTGAGTAGCGCCCGGGGCATGATGCCCCCCCCCCCCCGCTGAAGGTTTTGCAAAAAAAAAAAAAAAAAGATTTGATATTATTATTCACATCTATAAAAATGTGCAAGATACGGGTTCATTAATTTTGACTTTATTATATTTTACACTTGACTGTGGATTTCCGTAATTCATGCTCAGAGTAAAGTTAAAGACACAATCAATAGTTTATTCAGTTCACAGTGAAAAAAAACAGTAAAACACAATGTAAGGGATACGGTGCAGTATTGCATGGTGTCATTCAATACATAATACCAAATGCATGGATGGAATGAAGAGAGGCAATTGATAGTATTTGGTAAGGCAACAATGAAAAATAATATACCAATGGTTGCCTCATGTGGCTCTTCGTTGGGCTCTGTGCGGCGCCCAAATGAGCCAGAATTTAATAACTTGTGTTAATTAAATCTTGATAAATTGAACGTGGCGCAGTTCTGTCAACTACGAAACTGGAGTCCTGCCCTTATCGGCATCGTGATGCCCTTATTGACCTAGTGATGCCCTTATCAGTCTCGTGCTGCCCTTATCGGCCTGGTTCTCTCCGTATCGGCATCGTGCTGCCCTTATCGGCCTCATGCTGCCCTTATCGGCTTCTTGCATGACCACTCCTTGTATAACCCATGGAAATCTAGACATAGCATCAGGAAGGACAACCAATATTTTAAAAAATACGTTTTAGGCTGACACACAATCAAGTTAGTCTTCATGTTTAATAGCAGTTTTGTATATTTGGTAATTATGTTTTTATGAAATAAACACAAATGCAATTAAAGTTTGAAAACTTTTAATAACAAATTTTTAAATTTAAAATCTTTATTTTGTCAATTTAATTATTTTTCGTTTTCTCATTGGTTTTTCATGAACGGTCTCATTCAATTGCTGAACATAATTTTTAGACGAACAATTAAAAAATTTAACATAAATAAGTTCTTTTAAATTATGATTGAAATAAAATAATAATTTCTTCAATCAGCAATGACTCATCAATTGTTACTCTATCAACAATTTAAACAATTTTTTTTTATTTGTTTGTCCTAGAAATAGTTTCCGACTACTTGCTGATCTTTTCAATGAATTGAATACTTTCAATTTAGTAGGCAAGTAGAGAAGGTGTACTCAGATGGCTTCAATAGCCCTCCTCTGTTGACATTGTTAAAAAAAACATCCAGCTTTTTCAATCTTAATCCGTCAATGTCTTTAAAATTTTTACCGACTAATATTTCTCTAAAGCTTTTATTTAAAAAAATATGTTATTATAGTATATATATGAAAATGTAGTAAATTGAAAGGGCTTTTTAACAATATATGCTTCAAAGTGATATTATTATGCAAGTATTTTATTATTTTTAAAAAGTTTAGATGAAAAAAATAAACAAAAGTAAATAAATTAAACAATTCACAAACACAAAGAAGAAAAAAAAAATTCATTATGATTCATTTCAATAAAAGTTACTTTTTATTAAACTACATTCAATTCTCTGTGTGTAGGATATTTTTTGAAGACATTATATTCAGAAAAAATTAATTAATTAATTAAACAATCCACAAACACAAAGAAGAAAAAAATCCTTGCGTCAGCCTAAACCGTACACAGCTAGAATGAAATTTTGTTTGGTTGTCTATCCTGGTATCTAGATATCCATGGTATAACCGTAAAGTTGGAACACAAAGGATGCTTTATTAAGTTAGGCCTGCATCTACAATCTAAAGGAGACAACGAAGTTTTGTGTGTGTGTGTGTTTGTGTGTGTATGTTGTCGAGGAGTTAAGGTTGATTTAAATATACATTAATTGATTTAGTTTGTGCATGTGTGTTAATCACACTTTTTAAGTGACTCTAGAGAGTATGAATTTTTATATTGTTATGTGACGTAGTTTTTTCTAGTTGACGTCATTTAAGATTTTGCTTATAAACAAGCTTTGTAGATTGAGTTAGTTACTTTTTAGATCATGAACATATAGGAAGTATTTTTGTTTAACTATAAAAGAAAGTTAATATTCTGCTTACATATAGCAGGTTATAAATTACTCGATCTTTCCAAGATGCGCTTGAATTACGTGCCTTCGTCCAAAGTTTAATAATATTTTTAAAGTCTGTGTTTGTAAATAAATGAAGAATCAGCAGCATTGTGTTGAGCATTAATTTGAGAATTGTTTGTGTGCGGAATAAGTGACACGCTACCACAGTAACGCCTCCAAGTTCAGTCTAACTGCAACTGCAGTCAGACCCCAACATCATAACATCACACCAAACCCTTACAAATGTGAAATACTTTTAGAAGTTCTTAGCACAGAAGGCCAATGATAATAGTCACAGAAATAATTAGACGGGAGGCGGAGGTGAGCGGACCGTCTCATGTGGCAATTGCATCATCCACCACCAGTGGCCCTTTAGTCTTTTACCACTTTAGCATTCTTTGCTCACAGAAAATGGCGTCGGTCGGTCTCTTCCCCCCCCCCCGCCGCCCTCTCCTGGCGCCCTTAAGGTTACGCCCATGGTAAAGATAAACGTATCTCTAAAAATTTGAAGGACGTAGACACTGTAAGAATATGGAGAACTACGACCTGTAAGCACTGAAGGAAATTTGACGATTCAGAGATATTTGGAAAATGATAACATGCATACAAACACATAATATAAATACAGACTCAACAAATCACGTAGGCCTAACAACCACAATCACTTCGACCTCAGATGAAAAATAAAAAAATAACACATTTTCAAAGCATATATAAAATTCAAGCTTAGTGGTGATTAATTAGTCTACAGCTGAAAAAACACATATATTCACACTATTAAATGCTCTCTTTCTCCCATTGACACACACACACACACACACACAAACACAGACATACACATGCGGACACAAACACACCCAGAAACGCACACAGGCAACAGCACACACCTGGCCGATATTTTCCTTTACTATGAATTCCTTATTTAACTAGTGGTGGAGACGGAACATTTTGATTGGCTGTTAGGTTAGTAAGAGAAAATTAACCAGTTTAAAATCTCTCTTGGCGGTGTGGGAGTTAAAGATCAGAGAGTGGAGTTAACCTTTAAGGAAATTGTTATTTTTTCATATCTGTTAAACGTATTATTATTCATGTTTTTATAATGTGTTATACCATTTTAGCCTCAAAAACAAAGTATGATCCGTTTTGGCGGTTAAATCCTGTCCACGAAATTAATTTCAAGTATACATTTCATTTATAGGCCTACTAGATCATATAAATACTCCATCTGAAAAACGCCTTTGATTCGGCCCTTATGTCGAATTTCCGGTCCTGGTTCGGCCTTTTTTTTGACACACAATTCTTAACGTTTCTCCAGGCCTGACATTGACTATATATCAATGTATAGAAGTATATATCATTATCAATGTTTAGAAGTATATATCATTATCAATGTATAGAAGTATATATCATTATCAATGTATAGAAGTATATATCATTATCAATGTATAGAAGTATATATCATTATCAATGAATAGAAGTATATATCATTATCAATGTATAGAAGTATATATCATTATCAATGTATAGAAGTATATATCATTATCAATGTATAGAAGTATATATCATTATCAATGTATAGAAGTATATATCATTATCAATGTATAGAAGTATATATCAGTGTATAGCAGTATATAAAAGCACAAAGCATTTTATTGCCGTGTATAGCAGTGTATGACCGTATAGACCAGAATATCGCAGTGTATATCAGTTTACAGCAGTATAAGGATGAAAATGAAACTCTAGATTAGAACATAGGAGTGTATGGCAGTGTTTAACATTGTATAACAGTATATAACAGTTTATGGCAGCATTAAGATGTAATAAGTATTATGTAGCAATATTTAGAAGTATATAGAAGTGTAAAGCGATATATAACAGTATATAGCAATACATAATATATACCAGTACATAGCAGTATTTAGCATTGCTTAGCACTGCATAGATTTATATAAAAGTCCATAGCAGTATAAAGTGGTATAAAGCAATGTGTAGTAGTATATAGCAGTACTTGGCGGTATGCTGCAGTGTTTTACAGTATAACAGTGTATAGCAAAGTATAGTAAAGTATGTGGCAACATTGTATAGCACAATATAGCAGCGTATATAGATAGCATTATATAGCAGTGTAAACCAGTACAGAGTAGCACATAGCAGTATAAAGCATTGTATAGCAGTGTTAACCAATACAGAGTAGTATATAACTGTATAAAGCATTGCATAGCAGTGTAAACCAGTACAAAGTAGAATATAGCTGTATACATCAGTGTATAGCAGTATATAGCGGTGTATGGCAGTACATATAATCAATACACAGTAGTTTATAGCGTAATATAGCATCGTACATTTATGGCAATTAAATTAGCTTTCTTCTAATCAAGAATTCAATTTCTAAGACCAATCAAAACATAAAATTGTAAAAAACGTACTGTTCATATCTTCATTTGAACATTTTCCATCTTAGTATTCTAACCCCCTTGATTTCTTTGTGTTGAATTATTGAATCATATCATTATGTAGCTCGATTTTTACAAATACTTATAGAATGTAGATAAAAACAAGTAATAAACAGTAATTTAAGTAATTATTCTCCTTGCAATTATTTTATAATTAATAATTTAAGAAAACAAATCGAAGATTTTTCAGAAAAAAATAAAAACATTTATCTGTAAATAGAAAACAGTGAACAGAGCTGAATAAAATAAAAACATTATCTGTAAATAGAAAACAGTGAACAGAGCTGAATAAAAAAAAAACATGTTGAAAACTTGAACATTTTTAAAACAAGTTGCACTTTTTTTTAATTGGGTATTGAATTGGCTTACGTCATAACGAGACGCCACCACATTAACGTGTAGAGCAAACACACACACACACACAGAATCAATGATGTCATGAAGGTCAGGTGTACTTTAGGTCAAATTTTAAACAAAAAAAAAGACCGGTGATGAGAAGTGTAACAATAGGAGACTGGTGAAATATGTTCTATGAGAAGTGTAACAATTGGATACTGGGGAAATATGTTCTATGAGAAGTGTAACAATAGGAGACTGGTGAAATATGTTCTATGAGAAGTGTAACAATAGGAGACTGGTGAAATATGTTCTATGAGAAGTGTAACAATTGGAGACTGGGGAAATATGTTCTATGAGAAGTGTAACAATAGGAGACTGGGGAAATATGTTCTATGAGAAGTGTAACAATTGGAGACGGGTGAAATATGTTCTATGAGAAGTGTAATTATTGGAGACTGGTGAAATATGTTCTATGAGAAGTGTAACAATTGGAGACTGGTGAAATATGTTCTATGAGAAGTGTAACAATTGGAGACTGGTGAAATATGTTCTATGAGAAGTGTAATTATTGGAGACTGGTGAAATATGTTCTATGAGAAATGTAACAATAGGAGACTGGGGAAATATGTTCTATGAGAAGTGTAACAATTGGAGACTGGTGAAATATGTTATATGAGAAGTGTTACAATTGGAGACTGGTGAAATATGTTATATGACAAATGTAATTATTGGAGACTGGTGAAATATGTTATATGAGAAGTGTTACAATTGGAGACTGGTGAAATATGTTCTATGAGAAGCGTAACAATTGGAGACTGGTGAAATCTGTTCTATGAGAAATGTAATTATTGGAGACTGGTGAAATATGTTATATGAGAAGTGTAAGTGTAACAATTGGAGACTGGTGAAATATGTTCTATGAGAAGTGTAACAATTGGAGACTGGTGAAATATGTTCTATGAGAAGTGTACCAATTGGAGACTGGTGAAATATGTTATATGAGAAGTGTTACAATTGGAGACTGGTGAAATATGTTCTATGAGAAATGTAACAATAGGAGACTGGGGAAATATGTTCTATGAGAAGTGTAACAATTGGAGACTGGTGAAATATGTTCTATGAGAAGTGTAACAATTGGAGACTGGTGAAATATGTTATATGAGAAGTGTTACAATTGGAGACTGGTGAAATATGTTATATGAGAAGTGTTACAATTGGAGACTGGTGAAATATGTTCTATGAGAAATGTAACAATAGGAGACTGGGGAAATATGTTCTATGAGAAGTGTAACAATTGGAGACTGGTGAAATATGTTCTATGAGAAGTGTAACAATTGGAGACTGGTGAAATATGTTATATGAGAAGTGTTACAATTGGAGACTGGTGAAATATGTTATATGACAAATGTAATTATTGGAGACTGGTGAAATATGTTATATGAGAAGTGTAACAATTGGAGACTGGGGAAATATGTTCTATGAGAAGTGTAACAATTGGAGACTGGTTAAATATGTTCTATGAGAAGTGTAAGTGTAACAATTGGAGACTGGTGAAATATGTTCTATGAGAAGTGTTACAATTGGAGACTGGTGAAATATGTTATATGAGAAGTGTTACAATTGGAGACTGGTGAAATATGTTATATGAGAAGTGTTACAATTGGAGACTGGTGAAATATGTTATATGAGAAGTGTTACAATTGGAGACTGGAGAAATATGTTCTATGAGAAGTGTAATTATTGGAGACTGGTGAAATATTATCTATGAGAAGTGTAAGTGTAACAATTGGAGACTGGTGAAATATGTTCTATGAGAAGTGTAAGTGTAACAATTGGAGACTGGTGAAATATGTTATATGAGAAATGTAGTTATTAGAGACTGGTGAAATATGTTCTATGAGAAGTGTTACAATTGGAGACTGGTGAAATATGTTCTATGAGAAGTGTAACAATTGGAGACTGGTGAAATATGTTCTATGAGAAGTGTAAGTGTAACAATTGGAGACTGGTGAAATATGTTCTATGAGAAATGTAATTATTGGAGACTGGTGAAATATGTTCTATGAGAAGTGTAAGTGTAACAATTGGAGACTAGTGAAATATGTTCTATGAGAAGTGTTACAATTGGAGACTGGTGAAATATGTTCTATGAGAAGTGTAACAATTGGAGACTGGTGAAATATGTTATATGAGAAGTGTAAGTGTAACAATTGGAGACTGGTGAAATATGTTCTATGAGAAATGTAATTATTGGAGACTGGTGAAATATGTTCTATGAGAAGTGTAAGTGTAACAATTGGAGACTGGTGAAATATGTTCTATGAGAAGTGTAAGTGTAGCAATTGGAGACTGGTGAAATGTGTTTTATGAGAAGTGTAACAATTGGAGACTGGTGAAATATGTTCTATGAGAAGTGTAACAATTGGAGACTGGTGAAATATGTTATATGAGAAGTGTAACAATTGGAGACTGGTGAAATATGTTCTATGAGAAGTGTAAGTGTAACAATTGGAGACTGCTGAAATATGTTCTATGAGAAGTGTAAGTGTAACAATTGGAGACTGGTGAAATATGTTCTATGAGAAATGTAATTATTGGAGACTGGTGAAATATGTTCTATGAGAAATGTAATTATTGGAGACTGGTGAAATATGTTCTATGAGAAGTGTAAGTGTAACAATTGGAGACTAGTGAAATATGTTCTATGAGAAGTGTAATAATTATTGGACACTGGTGAAATATATTTAATCCATTTTTCACAGGACTTCTGTTGACACAGATGCAATTTATCGTCATCACCATAATTAAGTCTATTAACCTGTATTCAGATATCTAGACCTGTATTCAGATAACTAGACCTGTATTCAGATAACTAGACCTGTATTCAGATATCTAGACCTGTATTCAGATGTCTAGACCTGTATTCAGATATCTAGACCTGTATTCAGATATCTAGACCTGTATTCAGATAACTAGACCTATATTCAGATATCTAGACCTGTATTCAGATAGCTAGACCTGTAACGTCATTATTTACCCCCCCCCCCCCACACACACAGCCACTCCCGGACAAATCCATTCCCAAATATTTCAAGAGATATTTGTGGCCTTAGGCAGAGGTTTTAAGAGATGCTCGGGGGCCCTAGGAAAATGTACCTCTCTGGGCCCTCTGAGCATCACATTTAATGTAAAAAATTTATTGGAATGTATATAGTAAGCTAGAAGTTATCGGTATTTTTTAATTTCTCAAAAAAGTCACACACACACACACATACACACATACACACACACACACACACACATATATATATATATATATATATATATATATATATATATATATATATATATATATATATATATACATATATCAGCCCCGTAGCGTGAAAATTCTACAGCAGGGGCCAAGCATTAGCAGGGGGGCCAGGTAATACATTTTACTAAGTAGAGCAAATAAGCAGAGGGGGGCCAGACAAAACGCTGGGGGACCCCGGCCCCCTGCCCCCCGTACGCTACAGGCCTGATATATATATATATTGCAAATAAAAAAAGTTCTTAGCATTCAACTTTAAGGTCGTAAAGTAAAAAAAAAATAAATTCAAAGGTCACTCTTAAAACAAGATCTCTCCCAAAATGCAAACTCGTAAATACCTCTTGGGGAAAATTTTATGCAATCTTATCAGAAGTGAACTCATAAAACATCATCCCCGTTAGTCATAAAGATTTATCTTCCATTCCCGCCATTTCTTTTTTTTTTTTTTAAATCATCAAAAGAATTTTTTTTTCATTGGATAAGACTCCATATGACTTCTGCATGTAGCAACAAGTGCTTGGCGGGTAAAAGAAAAGTTGGAACTTTTTTCTTGGAACTGAGAGTGAGCTAGGCCGTAATACAACAACTGTCTGTCTAACATCTACAACTGTCTGTTTGTAATCCACCATTGTCTGACTTAATCCAAACATATTCCGCAACTGTCTGTAAATCGATAATTGTCTGCCCGTCTGTGTATAATCCACGGTTTTCTTTTTTTTTCATAACTGTCTGTTATCCACAACTGTCTGTAATCCACAATTGCTTGTCTGTAATCCGTAACTGTCTGTCTATCTGTGATCCACATATATCTGTCTGTAATCCATTACTATCTATCTGTCTTTAATCCAAAACTGTCTATCTGTAATCCATTGCTATCTTTACGGTCTCTAATCCATATATGCCTGTCTGTTATCCACTACTACATATCTGTCTCTAATTCAGAACTGAATGTCTGTAATCATTTACTGTCTGTCTGTATGTATAATAATACATAGCTGACCCGTCTATCTGTTATGTATAACTGTCTGACTGTTTGTAATTCCTAACTGTGTGTCAGTCAGCGTGTCTGTTAGATATTTCTTTTTGTTATTTTACTTTTATCTTTTCGCTCTATTTTCGAACCAGTTTACTTGATGTTTTCAATCCTGTTCAACCAGGCAGGAATAATGTCCTATTGACACCCGAGCAAACACGTTTTCAGCCCCCCTCCGAGTAATGCAGGGCCCCCTAAATGCAGAGCCACTGTAATGCAGGTCTTATCTGTAATGCAAATCTCTCTGTAATACAGGCCCCTTGAAATGCAGGGCCCACTATAATGCAGGGCCCACTATAATGCAGGCCCCTATGTAATTCAGGCCCCCTGTAATGCAGGCGCTCTATAATGGAGGGCCCCCTGTAATTCAGGGCTCCTTACACTTGCGCTGGTTAAACCGTAAGCTTACACTGCTGAATGAATAAAATGAACAAAAGATTAAAAAAAATAATTGATATCATTCAATGTATCAAAACATATATCAAAAGTTAAAGTCACAAAACCAACCAGTGAAACTCATATAAATGGTTTTTTTTTTTTTGCAATTAGTTGTATGAGTACTGTAAGTTTCTTTTAAAATGTTCATTGTAAACTACGAGAGTTGTCTTCTCCACAAAATGTCGGCAGGTTGTTTCCCCTGTCACTATGGAAACACGAAAACACAACACGTAATTATATGAAGGGGCACAGACGATATGTGTAGAGTTATTGCCCCCTTTTAATTCTCCGCACTCATCGACTTATCCAAATACGGACGCCTAAGACCTACATCATAACAATTGAATTCTTTATCCACAAGAACTGCTCATTTTAGCATAGAAATATTAATTTTGTAGTGCAATACAAAAAAAAAACAATGAAACTAAAAATAACACGACTGAGTGGCCAGTAATGAGTGGCCAGTACTGAGTCATAATTTGGAACTGAGCTGTTTTTTTTATATTTATTTGAAAGTATCAGCCGCTCCCACCACCACCCCACCCCCTCCCCACATCCCCAAAAACCCTGTACCACATACTCTTTTCTTCTGGGCTGTTGTACTCTACATAGCCAGAATATTTTAATGAAAGAAGATGACAATCATTTTCGTCCTTTTGAATGCATCGTGAGAATTTCGCTGTCCCCAAAATTGTGTGATAGTAGATTATTGTGCAAGGCGCATCGTTTTATGATTATATAAACTTCAGATTTAACAAGCATAGGTAGGTAACATTAGTGGTGTACGTGCACTCCAGGGGGTTACGCGAAGAGTTTGCCCAGGGTAGGAGCTGCATCGGGCTGAGAACATCTGGTAAACAAACATGCACGGCCAAAGCGAAATCAATAAAATGAGGGGGGGGGGAAACCATGACGGTAAACACAATATGTGCAAGCTTGTTTGTTTCTTTACTTGGGGTACTCAGTATTACGAAAAAGAAAAAAAGGGGGGGGGGGTTTACACAGGTGTTGAGAATTGGAGGAACTCTGATTTTTAGATGATAGCTCCAGAAAGGGTTGTGGGGAAGGCGGGGGGACACTTGGAGGGGGGGTGGTGGGAGGGTGGGGGGGTCATTTGTCAGTCATATGCGTGGGAGGATGTCTATTTTGTCAGGTCCGTCGCTAGTGATAAGTGACCGGAACTCTTATCAGTGACCCTGAGACTATGAGGGATTTGGGGGGGTCGAGGGTGGAGGGGGGGGGGGTTGAGCGCCGTCAATTTCCACAATTTAAAATCTTATGACTAGCGGAAAGGGAGTGGGGGGGGGTTGTTGCAGTTTCCCCCCAGGGGCTCGGCGTGAGTCGAAGACTCCCTTGCAGGGCCCTAGTTTACTACAGGGATGTCCGAGGGAGAGTACACTCACTCATTTAAACCACTTCACACTGTCGCCACAATGGGATGGAGCCAACCCGAACACTTGCCAATGTCAGAGGGCCGCCGGGCATTGATGGGCCCCCGTCGCTTTCGAAATTTATTTGTATTTATACTTCTATTTTTTTTTTTACAGCAAAAATTGAGTTTGCCAGGGCCTATAGATTTTCCAGCTGCTCCCATAAACAAAATTCTATTAATAGCTGCTTTTTTTTTTTAATAATTTTCCTTCATATTTTTTTGTTTTAGCAGACGGCGCGATCAGTGGGTCTATAAATAGATTTAAACCGGAAGTTGTTTACGAAGGCTTTGCATTGTCTGTTTTTTTTTTCTTCTACAACCAGAAGCAAATGAGACAACGAGTAACTCCACGTCACATTCACCCCCTCACCCCCACACCTCCCCTTCTCTCTTATTATTCAGACTTCAGTGATGACCAACCACCCTCTTACCCCCTCCCCCCCCCCACACACACCCATCTCTAACTCCCCAAAGTTTTTTGTTTTTCCGTGAGTCAGAGTCAGACGTCTTACTCTTCAAGTCATCGTCTGCGACATTTTGTCATTGTTCCTGGCGGACAATGGAGAGCCAATCAACGAGGGTAAATATAG
Source organism: Bulinus truncatus (assembly GCA_021962125.1). NCBI lineage: Eukaryota > Metazoa > Mollusca > Gastropoda > Planorbidae > Bulinus > Bulinus truncatus. Next base: position 6,472,772 of record JAGDYQ010000017.1, on the reverse strand, counting down.
TTTTTTTGTGAGTCAATGATGAAAAAAAAAAAGAGATAATACATTAGTGCAAGACGGACTATTTCACATATCTATCATGCAATTAATAATTCTATCTATCTATCTATCTATCTATCTATCTATCTATCTATCTATCTATCTATCTATCTATCTATCTATCTATCTATCTATCTATCTATCTATCTATCTATCTATCTATCTATCTATCTATCTATCTATCTATCTATCTATCTATCTATCTATCTATCTATCTATCTATCTATCTATCTATCTATCTATCTATCTATCTATCTATCTATCTATCTATCTATCTATCTATCTATCTATCTATCTATCTATCTATCTATCTATCTATCTAATCTATCTATCGATCTATCTAATCTATCTATCGATCTATCTATCTAATCTATCTATCTATCTATCTATCTATCTATCTATCTATCTATCTATCTATCTATCTATCTATCTATCTATCTATCTATCTAGTGCTAATCACAGATGATATCTCACTATAATTTTCAGAATCAAAATTCATATATTCATGTGAAACGTCAAAAAGACAACAAGGTAACAACAAAGAATCTTCTAAATTATCAACGTCAAGATAACCTGATTACTCGTTAGAAAAAGACATGCAAAGAAAAAATTAATATACGTAACGAAATGAATTGTTTAAAATTCTTCCTATGTTCATATACTCAGATCTTGTTAGCTAATGTTTAGTTAATGTTCATATACTCATATGTTGTTAGCTAATGTTTAGTTAATGCTCATATACTCAGATCTTGTTAGCTAATGTTTAGTTTTTGTGTTACAAACAAATAAACAAGTGTAATTTGTACAAAGCTAAAATGTGAGTCAGGCAATGATAGTTTTGGGGGTTATAATCCAAGGGCGACAACAATGATAATGTAGATCTACCCAACAGTAAAAGCAGGAATTAAATTTCCTTACACCATTGAGATCAACTTGAGTTTGTTTTAGATAAACACACAATGTTGTCATGGTGATTTAGTGTTGCCGTGTTAGTATTATTATGGAGTGGATCTCAAGTTACTAGTTATTCTTAAACTAAATATAAACTGTTGTTTGCCTTTAATTAAAATGTTTGTGTTGTTGTTTTTTTTTGTTTTTTTTTTTTCAAATTTGAGTGTATTCTTGAGAAACAAATGTCCAGTTCTAAACGGCAGGGCCTCGAGAGAAATTCTTGCTCATCGTGCTCAACAGCAGGGCCCCGAGAGAAATTCTTGCTCATCGTGCTCAACAGCAGGGCCCCGAGAGAAATTCTTGCTCATCGTGCTCAACAGCAGGGCCCCGAGAGAAATTCTTGCTCATCGTGCTCAACAGCAGGGCCCCGAGAGAAATTCTTGCTCCCCGTTCTAAGAAAGCTCATGGGTCCCATTCACAATATTCTATGAAATATTAATAATACGATACACGTTTCTATCCCAGCAATGGGCAAACTACTGCCCCGTGGGACCAATCCTTCCCGTGTGGGACTGTTTAATTTAGCCCGCGGCCAGCCACGCGTTTCAAAGTGAGCCCCACCCTTTGATTTTATTTACATTAGATCACGTCAACACTCAGTCTATCTGCTCTTGGTCACAACCGCCGGTCAAATGTGGCCCGCGAGTCAAAAAATTTGCCCACCCCTGGTCTATCCCATAATTTTTTTTTTTTTGTTAATGAATTTAGCCAGAGAAGAAAGTAGACCCATAAATCTAAATGCACTATTGTCTATAGCACTATAACTAGTATTGAACTGGAAGCCGAATAAACGTGCTTTCCGAACATTCTCCCCCAAGATGAAATTCTAAATTACATAATCATAATTCTTGTATTGTTGTTTTTCAAATCCTAAAGAAAAGTTAAGGCGTGCGAATTTCGTGGGCCCCCCTTTAACCATCATGGAACCCTTTGACCATAGTGGGCCCCTTCAACTATAGTGGGCCCATTTAACCATTTTGGGCCCATTTAACCATCGTGGGCCCCTATAACCATCTTGGGCCTCGAGCAATGTTCCCTCTAAGCTGAGCGCGTGAGCGATCGCTCACACGAATTCAGAGCGTCGCTCATACTACACGTACGATCGCTCACTCCGACGGACGACATCGCTTAAATTGCTCACAAATTTTGGCCTCAAACAAAATGTCGCTCAGAGACAAAATTTTTTGCTCACTTCATACCACACCTTAGAGGGAACACTGGCCTCGAGACACATTTTCATGCATCACCCACACCCCTTTGACAATTCATAGGACAGTCAAAGGACCTGCTAGGACCTGCTAAATAGACCGCTTAAGGGTCAAGCGACTAACTCCTGTGTGTGCTTGCTGATGGTTGTCCCAGATTACAGATAGACCTAGAAACACAAATTACAAAGTAATTTTAAAATGTACCAGAAATGATTGTTTTTCCTTGCTTGTAAACGCTGTGTTTAAAAAAAAAATCATTTTCGTTTTTTTTTTTTTAAGTACCACACATTGAACATTTAACACAGAACATTTAAAAAAAAGATAATTTAATAATTTACAAACAACATCAGGTTTTTGTGGCACAGTGTCAGCGATATAAAATACAACTAATTTACATATGGTCTTTGGCGCATAATTCAATAAAAAAACAAGAGCTGATAATTACGTTATTTGTTTTCACTCCTGGATTAATTCCCTTGGATTGTAGAAATATAAAACAGCTGTCTTGAGGTCAATACATTGTTTTGGTATATGGACAAAAAGAAAAAAGGGAACAGATTTAAGAGCAGTTGCTATGACATCCAGAGTCCGGCATTATTCTGACAAGCTTCAACATGAATTATTAATTTTTTTTTTGTTAGTTATAAATGAGTCACAATAATGTTGGCGAGGATTACAGAATGAGGTCACAATAATGTTGGCGAGGATTACAGAATGAGGTCACAGTAAAGTTGGCGAGGATTACAGAATGAGGTCACAATAAAGTTGGCGAGGATTGCAATATGAGGTCACAATAATGTTGGCGAGGATTACAGAATGAGGTCACAATAATGTTGGCGAGGATTACAGAATGAGGTCACAGTAAAGTTGGTGAGGATTACAGAATGAGGTCACAGTAAAGTTGGCGAGGATTGCAGAATGAGGTCACAATAATGTTGGCGAGGATTACAGAATGAGGTCACAATAATGTTGGCGAGGATTACAGAATGAGGTCACAATAATGTTGGCGAGGATTACAGAATGAGGTCACAGTAAAGTTGGCGAGGATTGCAGAATGAGGTCACAATAATGTTGGCGAGGATTACAGAATGAGGTCACAATAATGTTGGCGAGGATTACAGAATGAGGTCACAATAATGTTGGCGAGGATTACAGAATGAGGTCACAGTAAAGTTGGCGAGGATTGCAGAATGAGGTCACAATAATGTTGGCGAGGATTACAGAATGAGGTCACAATAATGTTGGCGAGGATTACAGAATGAGGTCACAATAATGTTGGCGAGGATTACAGAATGAGGTCACAATAATGTTGGCGAGGATTACAGAATGAGGTCACAATAATGTTGGCGAGGATGGCAGAATGAGGTCACAATAATGTTGGCGAGGATTACAGAATGAGGTCACAATAATGTTGGCGAGGATTACAGAATGAGGTCACAATAATGTTGGCGAGGATTACAGAATGAGGTCACAATAATGTTGGCGAGGATTACAGAATGAGGTCACAATAATGTTGGCGAGGATTACAGAATGAGGTCACAATAATGTTGGCGAGGATGGCAGAATGCGTGAACCTATTGCACTAACAACATTTTGTCTTGCCTATTGAAGTAAACTTGTAAGTTTCAGTATTTAATTAGTTACAAGATAGTTTGTTTTGTACAATAAATGATGAGGAATAAGTACTACCAATAGACTAGCAGAAATTAAATACAATTTTTTTTTTCGTCGGATATTTTTTTTTTCGAATGTTTATAAAAAATTCGAGATCAGACATTCTACTCTAATTGGCGAGACAGACAACACAATTAGATCTATTCTTGAAATAAGTGTCTGGGTGAATTAAAGTAATTAAAAATAATGATCATAGTACAGTTTTCATGTCCTCTCACACCGTAGCATCGTCAATACTGTTATATGTTGCTCTAATTATAATTAAAGGGAAGAAACCCAAGTGCGATAGTCACCCTACAATTAAGCAGATGTGAAAAATGGATTACTAATTAACGAAAGAAAGTATGTTTATGTAAGTAAGAAAAAACACTAATCGATTAAAAAAAAATAATTCCGTTTCTTTGAACAAATTTGGTTAGGATGTAGTTTTTTTTATTTTTTAATTATCTGACGCCTGCGTTGATTGGCTAACAATTATCAGAGACGCACAGAATGATTAAAAGTATCACACGTTGTAATTTTGAGATGTATCGATACTGACACACATTCATTTTTTTAATAATTAAAAACCAAACAAAAATGAATAATGACGTGGTCGATGGAAGATGATTGGCTACTTGGTCATGGTGTCATGTTTATAATATTTTTCTCACATTTGAATAAAAGGATTGGATATATTATATGTTTATGGAGTCAGTAGTTCTAGCTTCAGAAGAGAGTCAGGATTTGTGTAAATTTCAGTCGTTTCAAAAACTGAAATTACCATTCTCACCAATCATTTTTTTTTTTACCGGCAGGATTTATATGACACATCTTTGAAACAAAACGCAAAGATATCAATTGTCTCAATTCGGACATTTTTTTTGGAATTTTTTATTTTAATCTAGAGACCTGCTGATCATGTGACATATCACATGATCTTAGCACTGTTTTCTTTACAATGCCGATCAATTTCTTTGACTTGCACATTGCTCCGAATTCAGGTGTCGTTTATTTTTACTAACAATTTCATGACTCAATCATGACAAACGGGTTTTCTTTATTTCCCTTTTTTAAATCAACGGAAACCTTGTGTGATTGACATTGGTGACATTTAAACTTTGACCTACATCGTAATACTGCGTGAATATTTCATCTAAACGGCCAGCCTGTCTCTTCCAGGGACGTGTGACGCAAAGGAAATAAAAAATTTAATAAACAGACTAAATTAAATAATAGAGGATAATAACTATTCCGTATCATTAACGAAGGGACAAATAATTATCCTAATAATAAATACATATATAAACATAAGAATTAAAAAAAAAACGCTTTGCATCACCGGTTGTTTAAATGTCATTGTAAAAAAAAATTGACTTTTTAGTCGATGACATTGTTTAATGACATCTGTTTTTGTCCGTGTGAGTGTGTGTGTGTGTGTTCACGTCTGTTACCTTAAGAGGAAATGCGGCATTTAATGTAAACAGCGGAGCCATCTAAGATGATAAAGTTAGATTTCAATAACGTCACTTCCGTCACCTATGTGGCGCAGATGGTTTACAACAACGCTACACCGGCCACGCAGCTGGAACGTGCCGGAAGTGACGATCCGTTCGTCCCGCGGAGCGTCCTGGAGATGCTCGTCACCGTCATCGACGTCTGGATCAACCTGCTCGTCTGCGTCATGGGCGTCAGCACCAACCTGCTCTGCGTCGTCGTCTTCTGCAGGCTCGGCTTCAGGGATACGGTGAACATCACCATGACCGCCATCTCCACCTGGGACCTGATCAAGGTCTCCTGCGGGATGTTCCACAGGCTGTTCGGCCCCATCTCCCTGGTGGACCGCGCCTGGGGCAAGTCCTGGGAGAACATCACCTTCACCAAGCTGACCTACATTCACGTCATCTCCGGAAACGTCTCGGCTGTCATCGCCGGCTACGTCGCCATAGAGAGGTGCCTCTGCGTCAGCCTCCCGTTCACCGTGAAGCGTTACCTGACCCCCAGGCTGACCATCGTGCTGACCGTTGTCCTGTCCATCGTGGTATTCTTCTCTTACTTCTGCATTCTCCTCATCTTTGACATCCACTGGGTCTACAGCGCAGACTACGGCGCCCCCATTGCTGTATACGCCTATAACTCTTTTTACAAGACACACGGCCAGACGTTTTTCAAGGCCTACACCTGGTTTCATTTCATCTACCCTTTCCTCAGCCTGGTCGCCATGATAAGCTCCACGCTTATCATCACCTATCATCTCATGAAATCTTCAAAATTTAAAATCTACGGCATGAATGTGCCACTTTCAACCAGAGACGTCACGTCACGTGATCAAATCAACCACAAGTACCAGGCTAAGCAAAGGTTGACCACTGGTCATGACCCAAAAGGTCGTGATGAACCGATGACGCCCAAAGAAAAGCAGGTGGTCAAGATGCTTCTGGTGGTCATAGCGGTGTTTATCGCTAACCAAGGGCCGCGATTCATTCACGTGTTCGCCATGATCCTGGAGCCGGAGTACTACCCCTTGCGGCAGTACCATAATCTCATCATGACAGTCATGTGCTTCGTCTCGTTCTTGGACTTTTTCAACGCCTCGGTCGGACTCTTCATCTTCCTGAACATGAGCTCAAAATTTAATGCGGCTTTATGGAAATTGTTTCACATTGGGTGTAGGAGTAAAATAGTAGGTACCATCAGTCGAGGTGTGGGGGTAAAGTAGTAGGTAGCATCAGTCGAAGTGTGGGAGTAAAGCAGTCGGTAGCATCAGTCGAAGTGTGGGAGTAAAGTAGTAGGTAGCATCAGTCGAGGTGTGGGAGTAAAGTAGTAGGTAGCATCAGTCGAGGTGTGGGAGTAAAGTAGTACTATCAATCGAGGTGTGGGAGTAAAGTAGTAGGTAGCATCAGTCGAGGTGTGGGAGTAAAGTAGTACCATCAGTCGAGGTGTGGGAGTAAAGTAGTAGGTAGCATCAGTCGAGGTGTGGGAGTAAAATAGTACCATCAGTCGAGGTGTGGGAGTAAAGTAGTACCATCAGTCGAGGTGTGGGATAAAGTAGTAGATACCACCATTCGAGATGTGAGGGTAAAGCACTACCATCTGTCGAGGTGTGGAACTAAAGTAGTAGTACCATCAGTCGAGGTGTGGAAGTACAGTAGTAGTACCATCAGTCGAGGTGTGGAAGTAAAGTAGTAGTACCATCTGTCGAGGTGTGGAACTAAAGTAGTAGTACCATCAGTCGAGGTGTGGGAGTAAAGTAGTAGTACTATCAGTCGAGGTGTGAGAGTAAAGTAGTACCATCAGTCGAGGTGTGGTAGTAAAGTAGTACCATCAGTCGAGGTGTGGGAGTAAAGTAGTAGTACCATCAGTCGAGGTGTGGGAGTAAAGTAGTAGTACCATCAGTCGAGGTGTGGGAGTAAAGTAGTAGTACCATCAGTCGAGGTGTGGGAGTAAAGTAGTAGTACCACCAGTCGAGGTGTGGGACTAAAGTAGTAGTACCACCAGTCGAGGTGTGGTAGTAAAGTAGCACCATCAGTCGAGGTGTGGGAGTGTAGTACCATCAGTCGAGGTGTGGGCGTAAATTAGTAGATACCATCAGTCAAGGTGTAGGAGTAAAGTAGTAGATACCATCAGTCAAGGTGTAGGAGTAAAGTAGCAGATACCATCAGCCGAAGACCGTTGAACTTTTGAGTGTAGATCCGCGTTTCTGAACTTATGGTAAGCGTACCCCAAGAGGTGTGGGGGAAAGGGTATGCAGAGAAGTGCAGCGACATAGAAAATTCAATTAATAAACAACCAAGGGGGCCCCCAGTTTGCTGCGTGACTCATCACCAGACCACGTGCCCAAGTACCGCATTTGAAAGGTTTAGCGCATTCCATTATGAAAAGAAGTAAATTTAATCACGACTTTATGTGTGATGGGTACCCATCGGACATACTTTTCTCACCTTTTGGGGTACATTGGCGAAAACGGTTGATAATCACTGGTATAGAGTCAACTTTAAAAGAAGTTATATATATATATATATATATATATATATATATATATATATATATATATATATATATATAATACTCATTTCCAGTGTGCGTTAAATCGAAAGTAAAGAATTAATACAACAGTATTCCAGTTTAAAATACAATCATGAAAAAAATCGGATCTGCCCGAAACCAAAAAAATAACCTAGCCTACCGATCAAGCCTAAGGGGATATAACTCTATGCAAAGGTTTTGCAGGGTACAGCTAGTATATATATATATATATATATATATATATATATATATATATATATATATATATATATATATAGAGAGAGAGAGAGAGAGAGAGATGTGTATATAGATCTATATGATTTTATTACTGTAGGTTCGTTTTTTTTTTTTAAAGTATCGAATGAAATGACAACATTAAGTGATGTATTGAAGAAATACTTGATAGTATAGAAATAAATATATGTGTCAATAGTGGCTAGTGTCGTTACGGTACGGTCAAGGCAAATAAAAAGTATACCCCGAGCAACATAGCCGGCTTTATGTATTCGGGAGCCCTGTGCGGTTACTTCCATAGATGTTTTGAAGGGACATACAAAATTACAAATGATGGGGGCGGGGGGGGGGCTCTTTGTTCGAGATTTGATTGGAATCAATATATGAGGGTTGACCTAACCTGTCGATCGATAATAAGAGCTCCAACATCGATGACGAATAAATAAGTGATAGTCAATTTTTTTTTTTATATGTCGGTGTGAACTTTTGATAATCAATAATATGAAAAACTCTTTTATGATTTAGACAGAAATGAAAACTGAAACAATAAATTATTGCTGTTGTTATTATTTAGTTTATTTACAAATTTCTCTTATCGCGTATGTCAACACAATAACACATTTCTAAAAAAAAAATAACAAATTATAAATAACGAAAGAACTAATAAAATGAAAAAAAGACATTTTAGTACTCAGGATGTTGAAACACAAAACAATAAAAAAAAATTCACTGCCATCTGCTGTTTGTTTGTTTTTTCCCCAACGAGCTTTGCACACGTAACTCAAAAGTCGCCAATGATAATGTCATGCCATATTGCACACGGCACACATCCTCAAGATGATGTTTTTGTCTCATAAAAAAAAATATAAAAAAAATTCCCCTTACAAACGCAGTCTGTACTTTAAAATATTTAAATGAAATGGTAACAATTTAGTGAAAACATTTTTAGGGAAACATAGATAATAAAAGTGTGGTACAAGGTGATACATGTTTAACAATGAATATAAATATAATCTCAGGGTTACTGTCCTTGTAATAAATAATAATAAAAGAAACACATTTAAAATGTGGACCACATTACTGTCTATCAGTAATTGTTCTTTAGGATATAACTAAACATGTTCATAAATTATAACGAAAGAAGTTCTGTAATATTTAGCATTTATTAATAATAATATTGTTCGGGAAAAAATATAGGTTAATATTATAAATGGCCGAAATATTTTTTTTAGATTGAAAGATAGACCACGGGGTTGAAATCTAGCATAGTACTTTGTTAAGTTTTTTTATTTCTTTTTTTTTATTTCATTTGTAGTAAAAAAATATCAAGGCCAATGTATCTTTCAAAATTCAAATTATTAAAAATAATTAAAAAAACTTTTTTTTTAATAAAATGTACAAAAAGTAAAAATATATTTCTTTTGGGTTAAATCGTGCAAATATTTCTTTAAATTATATTGACAAACAAAAGTTTGAATATATTATTTCATTTATTTCTTTTGATGACCAGGGGCTTGAGCTGACCTTCGTGTCTCCCCACCCCCCTCCTACCCCCGCGTATTTATCAAATGTATCATTACTAACTACAACTGTATGCGGCCATCTAGATCGATACGTTATTGATTTATTTCTACTTATCGACAAATGTAAAGACATCTATCTATCTATCTATCTATCTATCTAAATATCTATCTATCTATCTATCTATCTATCTATCTATCTATCTATCTATCTATCTATCTATCTATCTATCTATCTATCTATCTATCTATCTATCTATCTATCTATCTATCTATCTATCTATCTATCTATCTATCTATCTATCTATCTATCTATCTATCTATCTATCTATCTATCTATCTATCTATCTATCTATCTATCTATAAATCTATCCATCTATCTATAAATCTATCTATCTATCTATCTATAAATCTATCTATCTATCTATCTATCTATCTATCTATCTATCTATCTATCTATCTATCTATCTATCTATCTATCTATCTACACTGTCAGTACATTGAAGTAAATCAAAACAAAAATAATGAGGAAAAAAGAACAAGCAAACAGATATATTGGAAACTGTTTTTCTTTTTCCTTCTACAATGTATCCGAACCAGAGAGTGTTTACAGTAAGTATTTGTCAACCGGGGGGGGGGGGGTTAATTAGCAGAGTGTAAGTCAGTGGTCAGTGGTCCTCAAATTTTTTTGGGATCATTGACCCACTTAGAAACATATTTTGTTCGCCACACCCCTATAAAGAGAAAAAAAAAATATTTTTTTTCAATCTGATTGTAAATAATTTTGATTGAGTAAAGAATTTCAAATTTTTCGTGGCCGGGCTTCACATCAGCCCGAGACTCACTGGTGGGCAGTTGACTCGTAGACAGCGATAGATGTAGATGAGATTGGTCTAGAGCTTGGGTGGGCAAACTTTTTCTACGGAGGGCCACATTGGAAACTTGATTGTTATCGGCGGGCCGGATTAAAATATGAATTAATGGTAATAACCTTGTTTTTGTCATCTATTTCGCATTCACACTCACAATATGTACATGCGTACGGGCCGCATGTTATACGCTGAAGGGCCGCATGCGACCCGCGGGCCGTAGTTTGCCCACCCTTGGTCTAGAGCTATACACATATACTATAGTACATACTGTTTCTTATTTATTATAGTTAACTACCTGTAAAAACAATCAGAGGTCCAGGTAAAAGCACCCCCCCGCCCCCCACCCCCCCTAGTACACCGCAGCTTTAATATGGGCACCCGACTTGGGGGAGTGTAAAGATGCACGGCGTTGTGTAACACCATCCCTCGATACGCCATGGCTACTGAAACAAGACTTCTACAAGTTATCCCTCCTCCCCTTTTCCAATGAGCCTTAAGTATTAAGCAGCTTAAAGAAACCTACATACTATGGTATGGGTTGCTTTTTGCCCCATTCATATTCAACAAAGAAAGATCATTGTACCAATCTCACAAAAAAAAAATAATCTCAATTGTTAATGACGCTCAGCTTTTTACTTTGATCGATAAACTTATTTACAAGGTGTGAAACTGCATAAAGTTTTCACCCGGTCGCTACTATTTCAAATGTAAACACTTTTTGATTGTTTCCGTGGAATGTCACTGGTGTTATCAGCTAGACTGACTGAATGGGCATAAATCCCATTAATTTTTTATATATCGCAAACTGGGGGCCTTAAAGGAGGGGGGGGGGAGAAAGTAGGGCATGATAGGCTGTTTGATTTCCCCCTCCCCCCCCAATCATTTTAAAGTTATTTTTAGCACATGATTTCACCAAAACAAAAAGGTGGGGGGGGGGGGGGAAAGAGGGGGGGGGGGCATTTAGAACGGTACGTCATAAAGAAATGTTCAAAAGTGTGCCATAATCTAGCCGTTAATTATTCCTGGTGGACACACGACGGAGGGGGGGGGGGGAAAGGTCGGCCCACGACGTCACAGATTATGGGGCACACATGTAAATGAGCTCAAAGCAGACTAACCACGGCCTATTCACACCGACAGCCGCGCGCGTCTCTAGGTACCCGGGTCAGCAGGCGGCTGCTTAGAAACTCATCTCTTACCACCTCCCTCCCTCCCTCCCCCCAGGTCTTAAAAATATACTTCTTTTTTTTTCGAGTATGAAACCTGAACCCCCCCCCCAACCCCCTCACAAACAACAACAAACTTATGAATGTATCATTTATACTGATGGAAAACAAATGATAATGTTTATGCGCCCACGCTGCGCTTTTTAAAAACCCTTATTTAGTTCCTAACTAATCCAAAATCTACGCATCCAACCCAAGCCCCTACACCTCACCCACTTCACAGAAACCCCCCCCCCCCAAAAGCGTGTCAGCTCCACATATATTTAAAATATTGTCACGGGTTTCTGGAAATAACTTCAAGGTTACACATTTTTGTTTCGGACAACTCAATGCGACTAGCCGCTATGACTTTTTAAATTTTTTTAATTGATCATGTTTTGACCTATTGGTCCACATTTTAATAAGTCATTTACATGAAACTATTCAGCGGTGAATCACTGGTTGGTTTCTTTTATCTCTTCTAGAATAGAATTAAAATAGCTAAAAATAGAAACAGATAAGCACAAAAAAATTAAACTTTTTTTTCGACCTTAAAGAATAAAAGAAAAAAAAAACACACACACAAACAACACACACACACACACACACACAAAGACAACACACACAGAGACTACACACACACATACACATAAACTCACACATGCAGAAATATTGTAGGCCTATTCTCAAACGTAGAGACTATATAAAGCTGATCTCAGGTACAGCTCGACACCTCTTTCAACGAATTACGTTCCGAGATTTGAACCCTCTAGCCATGAAGATCATCATTCTAGCTGCTGTTGTCGCCTACGTGGCTGCCTGCCCCCAGTCCAGCATCGACCTGGCCTGTGGTCTGATGAGGAAAGCTCAGGCCGGCACCCTTCAACTCGCCACCAGACACCCTTCCGGTGTGAGTGACCAAGCGTACGCTTACAATAACATCCAGGACATGTGTAATGGCCATGAGGCCCACAGATCTCAGTAAGTTGTTACGTTAGGGCGTCTGTCTGTAATGGCCATATGGCCCACAGATCTCAGTAAGTTGTTAGTTAGGATGTCTGTCTGTAATGCCCATATGGCCCATAGATCTCAGTAAGTTCTTATGTTAGGGTGTCTGTCTGTAATGGCCGTGTGGACCACAGATCTCAGGAAGTTGTTATGTTAGGGTGTCTGTCTGTAATGGCCATGAGGCCCACAGATCTCAGTAAATTGTTACGTTAGGGTGTCTGTCTGTCATGGCCATATGGCCCACAGATCTCAGTAAGTTGTTATGTTAGGGTGTCTGTCTGTAATGGCCATATGGCCCACAGATCTCAGTAAGTTGTTATGTTAGGGTGTCTGTCTGTAATGGCTATATGGCCCATAGATCTCAGTAAGTTCTTATGTTAGGGTGTCTGTCTGTAATGGCCGTGTGGACCATAGATCTCAGTAAGTTGTTATGTTAGGGTGTCAGTCTGTAATGGCCATATGGCCCATAGATCTCAGTAAGTTGTTATGTTAGGGTGTCTGTCTGTAATGGCCGTGTGGACCATAGATCTCAGTAAGTTGTTATGTTAGGGTGTCTGTCTGTAATGGCCGTGTGGACCATAGATCTCAGTAAGTTGTTATGTTAGGGTGTCTGTCTGTAATGGCCGTGTGGACCATTGATCTCAGTAAGTTGTTATGTTAGGGTGTGTCTGTAATGGCCGTGTGGACCATAGATCTCAGTAAGTTGTTATGTTAGGGTGTCTGTCTGTAATGGCCGTGTGGACCATAGATCTCAGTAAGCTGTTATGTTATGGTGTCTGTCTGTAATGGCCGTATGGCCCATAGATCTCTGTCTCTGTCAGCATAATAGCGTCTATGGACATTCTTATATATGCATTCTGATATTATACATCTAAATTTTAAATGCATTTTGGTAATATTGCATTTTAATAATATTACATTTTGATAATATTGCAATTTTGGTAATATTGCATTTTTGATTAATTTTGAAATTTGGTAATATTGCATTTTTTGGTAATGTTACATTTTGATAATATTGCATTGTTGGTAATATTGCAATTTGGTATGAGAAGCTTTTTCATAGAAAGACTTGTTTTTGATATACTTGATAATGTAAGGTGATGTTTGTGAAAATGCTTATATTTCATTTTGGTATAAGTAGGCATGATGTTTTGTTTTTATGAGTCTTTGTTTTGTATACATCGGTATCTAGAAGTATGGCATTTTTCGTGATGTCTGTAATTTAAATAGATACACGTACATTTATTTTTGCGTTTGCATTTGAATGAATGGAACTATCTACACCCTCTAAGACTCAAAGTATATTGTCCATTTAGCTTAAACACACACACACACACAGAAGCTAGCCAATGCCTGCTATAGGTCGCCTAGTAGATTGACTGTGTCTGTGTGCAAGTGGGCATGGGTGTGTTGTGATTGTATTACACGCGAGCCTGCACAATAGTATGAATGGTCAGCTACAGTTTGGTTGGAAGACTGGTCGGTGGTGCACGTAGCTATGTGTGTGGCTAACAGTATAGCTGGATATGTGTGCAAAGAGTCAGTAAGGACAGAGTAACTGGATATGTGTGCAAAGAGTCAGTAAGGACAGAGTAACTGGATATGTGTGCAAAGAGTCAGTAAGGACAGAGTAACTGGATAAGTGTGCAAAGATTCAGTCAGGACAGTGTAGCTGGATAAGTGTGCAACGAGTCAACATGGTAGTGGTAGATTTTGTGAACGTTATTTGTGGGATGATAGTCCTCGAGGACTAGGTAGGTCCGTCTTGTGTTATTTTAAAGGAGTATTTATATTATTGTTTAGCATTTTAAGTTGGAGTTATCGCTTATCGACGAAAGAAATTTGTGCAATTCTTAAACGCCTCTCACGTGACTTTGAAATCGCCCATAAGAAAAGCACAAATAAATTTGTTGTACATTTCAGTTACACCTGCTCTGAGTGCCCATCTCCAGGTGCCCCAGGTGGCACTGTCTGCCTCTCTCACAATCTCCTTGCTTACCTGACTGCTCTCGTTGCTAAGGGACCCGTCATAGTGAGTACATATAAACTAAGGATAGATTGATAGATTAGGGATACGTTGATATATTAGGAATTCATTGATAGACTAGGGATACATTGATAGACTAGGGATACATTGATAGACTAGGATACATTGATTGTCTAGTGATACATTGATAGACTAGAGATACATTGATAGACTAGGGATACATTAATATACTAAGGATACATTGACAGACTAGTGATACATTGATAGACTATGGATACATTGATCGACTAGGAATACATTGATAGACTAGGAATACATTGATAGAGATACATTGATAGACTTGGGATACATTGATAGACTTGGGATGCAGTGCAAGATGAATGAGCTAATAGAAATAGTAGGCTTGAAAGCCAGAAGAGACCGTATGTGTGTTATAAAATAGGTCACCTTATTGGCTCAACGACAAATCAATTATTTTTATTTTTCCATAAATTAGGTCAATGAGTTAGCCGGCGCCTGCCACACCTGCGGATCCAGGCATTACAACGGCGAGGCCGTCGACCTGCACAATGATGCCAGAAGTGCTGAGTACCTCCACACATGCACGTGAGTGGCCGTCCCCTGTATTTCATCATCACACCTAACTCAGTTTCAACCTGGATGAAAGCATTATTTTACCTACACATACTTACTCATGAAAACAGCCTGGTTTGCCGCGGCAAAGGGAAGTCAACCAGAACACTAGTCATGGACTCAAAAACCTTGAGGGAGAAGGGAGGATGAGGAGGGGGTGCCTTCAAACTTTAATTGAATTCATTTTTTTTTAATTGTAAAATATTCGGGTCAAAAGGGGGAATCACGTGCTCCAGTGGCGTTTCATTTTCATGCGCCCTAGATTTTCAGGCTGCAATCCTACAACAGGACTGAGAATTTCTTCTCTATTTCACGCAATTAGAAAATGTTTTTCTCATTAAGTGTTATTTCGATTAAGCTTGACTTATTTTCACTTATACTATTATTCATTTGTTATTAATCATGTTCTATACTTGTATTCATTTTTCAGTTCTAAATATTACTCATTTGTTATCAATAATGTTGCATATTTTTATTTTATTTCCAACAGATCCATGGGTGGATGGGGTCAAAACGAGGGCAACCATATCCACTGTCAGTTCTATGACTAAATGTATCCACTGTCCGTCCAATGAATCGATTAACGCCATCAGCGTAGATCTGCCCACAACAAACAAGCAATACTACGTCGGTATTATTGTGTAGTTATTGTGTCGTTGTTATTTTTTTTTCCCGGAGATTAAACGTGCTGGTTTTGTTTTATTCAAATAAGTTTTGTATTTTTTGTTATTTTTAAAATGTATGTACCCTATGCTTATATATACCGATACCAGTGACTTATACCAACAGTAATGTAACTTGTGTTGGTGGATCTTTGGGGTGGACTCTTAAAAAAAGGCGGCCACATTCATGTGCCCGAAAAAAAAAAATTACTAAAGCTCTAAACATGCACCCTGGCTGGTGGCAGGTTAAGTGTCCCTCCTTGCCCCTGTTTCGCCATTTAACAATTTGGCACACACGAGTTATGTTATGCCTTAAAAATTGTTTGTCTGGCATAGCGTATGAAGAATAAATGTGAACACACGTCATTTTATAAAGGCAAACAGTAAAACTTACCCCGAGGACCATGGCCGTCTTACCCTGGGGACCATGGCCGCCTTACCCTGGGGAATTGTTTAAAAGTTGAATAACGGGAGGTGTGTCGGGCTGACTTTCAGTTAATTTTAGTTGCCCTTGTCAAAAGTATCTGCTGGGTCTCTGATGGCGTTGGTTTCCCTTTGAATGTGTTGTGGGGGCCATTCCGGCAGTGAAAGCACTGAAGATGACCGAATGGTTCTGACCATATGAATTGCATTGCCGCTTTTCCCTCCTTAATTTTGTTTAAATTCAAAATGTTTTTCGGGTTATCCAGAAATCAAAACTATTTACTTTAACAAAGTAAGAATTATTACCTTTGTGATACAATAGAATAAAAAAATTGTTTAAATTAATGTTCGGGTAACTGTGTAGCATTTAAGGGAAATAATTGCTTGTCCAATTTGACTGACTTCGTAGTTTATTTGTAATTATTGGGTTATCTCCCGTTATTCAAATTGCATTTCTTTGTTGTCAATTTTTTTTTCACGCTCCCTCATGTATTTAAAGACGTCATCAGAATTAAAGAATTTGAAACAAAACTTAAATTAATATGTGCAATGTAGCTTTGGCCAAGAAATCTAGGATGATATTATGCGGTAGTTAATGGAGATCGGACATTGCAGAATTTATTTTAAACCAAATTCGCGGATTATTCGTTGGATTTATATTCCTTGGTCTTATTGTTGGTCTATGTTTCTAGTCATCTCTAGCTACACAATAATTAGCATAAACATTGTAACACAGTGATTTAAGAGATGATCAGAGTTAAAAACAATGCTAAGAATGTAATCGTAAAGTACAGAGTTATGGAATCCTCTTTAGGACGCTTACAGCCTCGCTCTGAAAGTGGGGGGGGGGGGGGGTGTGGAGGGAAAGCATGCGATGGTAGTCATTTTTGTCTTTTAACTGTTCGAAATAGTCGTCACTAAGTCTAGTGCGGAGATTCAATTCGATATTTCTGTCATATTATTAAACCTATTCACTAAATCCCGTGTACTGAATATAGAAGTTTTTTTTTTCTTTTTGCTTTTTAATTGTCAAACAAATACCTCCCCCCCCCTCTCTCCTTCCTCCCGCCTCTAAATACCCCTCCAGTACAAGACTAAATGTAAACATCTGTTTGTGTTCATGAGTAAAAGGACACATGTATTTTCATCAAAACGGCGAGTTTCTCATGTACAGCTCTGACCCGCCGTCCTTGTCCTCTCTACAGCCCATCTACAGCTCTGACCTACCGTACTTGCCCTCTCTACAGCCCATCTACAGCTCTGACCCGCCGTACTTGTCCTCTCTACAGCCCATCTACTTCTCTGACCTGCCGTACTTGTCCTCTCTACAGCCCATCTACTTCTCTGACCTGCCGTACTTGTCCTCTCGACAGCCCATCTACTTCTCTGACCTGCCGTACTTGTCCTCTCTACAGCCCATCTACTGCTCTGACCTGCTGTGCTTGTCCTCTCTACAGCCCATCTACAGCTCTGACCTGCCGTGCTTGTCCTCTCTACAGCCCATCTACTGCTCTGACCTGCCGTACTACTCCCATCTACAGTCCATTTAGGGCTCTAACCTACCGTATTACTGTCTAGTCCTTGACGAAAGATACACAGTACCTGACCTGGTCCATCGCTAACCTATTTATTTCATGCAGTTATATTGTAGCATCCAGTTACTGTAATTAAACTAGATTTTATATTTACTTTAACACAAACCTAATCCCACATATCTATTGTAAAGTACAAACACTATTTAAAAATACACATTGAGCGATTGAACGTATTCACAAGTATAATAGACTTAAACCAAAACCTTCACACACAGCTATCCTGGTATTCGGATTGCGAAAAACATTTAGATTTCAAACAAGTCCAGTCTAAAAACATCTCGTTAAGACTGGATCTGAAATTTGTACTCATACAGTAGAAAATGAAAAGAGTCACAGAAGAGTTGATAAAGTCCAAGAGGAAAGCCGAGTAAATGACCACAAGGAAGATGTTGTTAAAGTAATGAAGCAGGAAATACTCGTGCTCAAACAGTTCCGCTATATAGTTGACCACTCTGGGGACAAGCACCACCAAGTAAGAACTAATGACCACTAAAAGCATCTTGATAACTTGGCTGTCTCTTCTGGACAGCCTGCCCAGATTGGAAGTTTTCGGACTTTTGGCTAGTGTTGCCGACAGAATTTTCTTTCTGAATCCTGAAGATTTCTGAAGGTGGTAAAATATGACCACGGTACTGATGGTCATAGAGGTCAAGCTCACCGCGGGGTAAAGAATGTTCAAATATTTGTAGAATTCCAAGTAAACCACACCATGAACTTTATGAAAGTTTGAAAACTGGTAGACTGCTACAGGTCCGTCTGAGATTGGAAGGGTCTGGACCCATTTGATCTCTAAAAGAAGCACCGATGGCAGGAGCGTGGTAAATACTGTGACGGACAAAGTGACGCAGGCTATGAACGTCACCCTAGGCGTGATCAGAATCTTGACTCTCAACGGGAGGCTGATGCAGAGGCATCTCTCAAGGGCCACGTACCCACCAATCACGTAGGAGACGCTGCTGGCGATATTCTGGAGGTACACGACGTTCGTGATGGTCATGTTCTGCCAGGACCGGCCCAGAGTCCAAGACACCAGGGACATCGGACCGTAGAGTCTGTGGACGGCTCCGCACAGCACGCGGATCAGATCCCAGAAGGCTATGCTGGACATGGCGATGGTCATCGTGTCTTTGAACCCCATCCTCCCGAAAACGACGATGGTAAGAAAGTTGGAGACGATGCCCAGCGAGGCGACGGCGAGGGATGCCCAAGTGTCGACGACTGAGATGAACATTGACAGGGCCTCGTCAGATATAAACGTCTGGTCGAACTTGTTGACGACGGAAGATGTTGCAGTGAAATTGGTCGCAGCGGAAAGAGACGTCATTTCAATGACTTGTCGTCATAGTGTTATCAAACTTGTGAAGTTACCGTATTGGTTAATGTACAAACAAATTTACATTTCTCACTTGAAACACACTCAGCGTCCAAGTGTTCTCAAAGCTATTAAGCTACCGAAATGAGGAATTCAAGCAATATAAAATGTTCACTTGAAACCCACACCTCGTCATTGAACATATTATTATACACAGCTATAATATTAGACCTACTAAATATTACACGTAATTAAAAAAATGTAATTCACGAGTAACTATTATTTTTATTTAAAAATAATAACTTGTATTTACACAAAACCTTGTAAATCTGGCCTACAAGTCAATACAATTTCTTTGCTGTTTTATTTCCCTGCAACATCAATTATTATGGGATAGACAGTTTAATTCTGATGTTGCTCTTTGATAGCTCTTAATAACATCACTTTATCTTATAACTTAACCTGGCATTGGCTTTTGATTACGAAGCAAGTAACGAATATCTACAAACCATGTCATTAGAGAAATCGTCTAATTAATGTGATTATTTTGACTTTATATTCAGTGACAGGTTTGAAAGAAATATGTATTTACTAGAATTATCGTCCTTTATTATTTTGTCCGTTGCCTAGCAACAAGCAATTATTTCATGATCCGGTGTTTAATTAAAAACTTTAATTACAGAAATATCATCATAAAAAGCTCAGCTTGTAATTTGGAGTCTAACATTTCCATTAAAAAAAGAAACACAATGTCTTATTACCTTCCCGCTTGACTGTAGGTTTATAACAATTTCAATTACAACAATTGTCATTGATTTCAAACTCATTTTTTTCTTTTAATAGAATAAAAAAAATAGATTAATAAATAATGTGTAATGTTTAGATTTGCTACAAGTTTAGTGAAAACAATAAACTTTATACATTAATCCTAAAGGCACGCCGAGAGGGGAGGGGGTCGGGGGGGTCATTGCCAGGGGGCCCGCATCTGTAAGGGGGCCCGGCCGCACCGACCATGACAATTTTTTTCACGACTTTTTTGTTTATTAAGGGACCCGCAATGATGTCCTGCCCTGGGGCCCGTGTTGGCTCTCGGCGCCACTGGGTGTACACACATTATGGTGAACTTTATTGTGTACACACATTATGGTAAACTCGATATAACATTTCAACACAGATTAATATTGTTGCCAATTATTGGAATGAAGTGAATGACAGACAGCCGGTGCAGATGAAGTGTAGAATTCATCTTTATCTCTGGCCACCACACATAAAGGGGTTGTGTAGCTAGCCCAACGCCCAGCAGCCTTCACTTCCCCAACTACATTCTGGTACCCATTTACAGCTGAACTTAAGGGACTTTTATATCTATCTGCTGATGCTAATGTCCAGGGTCACATAGCTGTCATTCCAATCGAGGTCACATCCACATAACTAGCAACAATCTATATAAATAATAGCGGTGTGGGTTCTGCGTTAAATCGAAAGTAAAGAATTAATACAACAGTATTCCCAGTTTAAAATACAATCATGAAAAAATCGGATCTGCCCGAAACCAAAAAAAAAATAACCTAGCCAACCGATCAAGAAAGGGGATATAACTCTATGCAAAGGTTTTGCAGGGTACAGCTAGTGTACATTATAGTTGTTGTTTTTGACAGCGGAAATTGATAATTCTATAATTGTGTCAAATGGGTTGTTGTCGCACAAATGCCTCTCAATTAGATAAAGGGATTTGTTCACTAGATAATAGAAATAGTACAGCAGAGGTAGAACAGGCCTTAGGCCTATGTGACCGATTGCTCCAAATTGGGCCCACGCGCCTGGCAGGAGTCCCCCGTTTTACGTGATCTAATTAAAAGTAATAGTTGTAATGGTAAAAAAAAAATAATTAGAAGAGGGGCCGGGCCAAGCATCCGTTACATTGGGCCCCGCAATTCATTAGGCCGGCCCTGAGCAGAGGGTCAGCCAATCAGATGTTAAAGTAGCGTGGTGGGGGGTGGGTGGGGGAGGGTGGCAACACACCGGGTGGTCGCAAAGCTGATTTGAAGTGTCTCGTGAAAGATTTGAATCATTACTTCATCCGAAATATATAAATAAATATTTTAAATTTTCTTTCTACTATTTTTTAACGTAAGTCACACAAATTGAAGATATTTCTTAACGGTCGCTAACTCCAAAGTTTCTATTTAAAAAAAATTGTACTCGAGAATGTATTAATTATGTTTTCAGCTGTAGAGTATTTTTCTTTTATGAATGATATCCGATGCACTAGTAGCGTGTTCGGCCATGTTTACAAAATTTTGTTTACATTTTAAACCATACACTTTGGGTCATTCTTCATGCTCCACTGGACACTACCCCCTATTGTGTATTTGGCTATGTTTACTAAACATTTGTTTACATTTTGTACCATACACTTTGGGTCATTCTTCATGCTCCACTGGACACTACCCCTGTTTTGTATTGGGCTATGTTTACTAAACATTTGTTTATATTTTGTACCATACACTTTGGGTCATTCTTCATGCTCCACTGGACACTACCCCTGTTGTGTATTAGGCTATGTTTACTAAACATTTGTTTACATTTTAAACCATACACTTTGGGTCATTCTTCATGCTTCACTGGACACTACTCCTGTTGTGTATTAGGCTATGTTTACTAAGCTTTATTTACATTTTATACCATACACTTTAGGTCATTCGTCAGGATCCACAGGTCACTACTCTTGTTGTGTATTGGGCTATATTTACTAAACATTTGTTTACATTTTGTATCATACACTCTAGGTCAATTATCCTCAGTGGATGATATTCATTTTTTTTTATATTGAACTAAAATTTCTACTAAAAGTTTAGGAATACACTGAAGTTCATGAGTCAAGAAAAAAAAAACAACGAATCAAATCTTGAGTACTTTCAGCAGCTTTAGTAAAGCTGACCATAGGATCGGTCATCTCATCAATATCACCTTTCTGTGGATCTCCTTCGAACATCGTAAGTGGATCCTGGCTGGGGCTGCACCACCATGTCATGTTCACCCCTGTTTCAGTACAGTGTCATTCAAAGCAGCTAATCACATCCAATGGCGTAGACAGCTTAACTCGCGCCCGGGGCACAACACCTTTTTTAGCGCCCCCCCCCACCCATTCGAAAACCACATAATATTAAATGTAAAATATACCGTTTGGCGCCCCTTTGTAAGTAGCGCCCGGGGTATGATACCCCCCTCCCCCTGCCACTGATCATATCTTACGTTTGTGTATTGAAAGAAGGTATTGAGTACATGACTTTAAATTGGACAATAATGCGGCTCAACGTTGTGCTAATAACGCAATCCCTTTATACGCCATGATTGATAGGAGCACTATACTATACTATACTATACTATACTATACTATACTATACTATACTATACTACACTACACTACACTACACTACACTACACTACACTACACTACACTACACTACACTACACTACACTACACTACACTACACTATACTATACTACACTACACTACACTACACTACACTACACTACACTACACTACACTACACTACACTACACTATACTATACTATACTATACTACACTACACTACACTACACTACACTACACTACACTACACTACACTACACTACACTATACTATACTATACTATACTACACTACACTACACTACACTACACTACACTACACTACACTACACTACACTACACTATACTATACTATACTATACTATACTATACTATACTATACTATACTATACTATACTATACTATACTACACTTCATATGCCCCACTGGCTCTTTATGGCTAAGGGCACTTTTATAAAAAATTATAATACAATAAATTTAAAATAATCATAGCAGGCATAAACCTCAATGAAATAATACTTCTATGGAGAACAAAATTATTGGTTTTAAAGTTGTAAGTGTCGACATTTGATTGGTTTAAAGTAGTAAGTGTCGACATTTGATTGGTTTAAAGTAGTAAGTGTCGACATTTGATTGGTTTAAAGTAGTAAGTGTCGACATTTGATTGGTTTAAAGTAGTAAGTGCGTGAAGTCCCTGTAAGGATGAGATGAAATCTCTTAGATCCTATAAACCACTATTGGGACGGTTTTTATGCTGTCCTTCTTTCATCCCCACCTTAGCCGATAGTGCAATGGCCATGGAGGCACCACGGGAGATATAGCGAGGACTTCAGCCATGACCTGAAAGTTGTCATTGGTCCTTCCGGAGATCGAACTAGGTACCTTCAAGTCGACGGTTGAGCGCTTTACCGCACGACCATCCGTCCCCAAAGTAGTAAGTGTCGACATTTGATTGGTTTAAAGTTGTAAGTGTCGACATTTGATTGGTTTAAAATTGTAAGTGTCGACATTTGATTGGTTTAAAGTTGTAAGTGTCGACATTTGATTGGTTTAAAGTTGTAAGTGTCAACATTTGATTGGTTTATTGTTTTATTTTCAGAACACATAGACGTAGCGACCATACTGGCGACCTCACGACAGAGCGATGGAGAGATCTATCTACTGAAAGCCTCCGATGGCGCCTCCATGGCCATTGCACTAATTGGGGTATGGTGGAGATGGAAGAGAGCCGCTGCAAAAAAAAAAACAGTGTGTGTGTGAGAAGTCCCCGTAAGGATGAGATGAAATATTTTAGATCCTTTGAACCACTAATGGTACGGTTTATGCAATGCCCTTCTTTCATCCCCACCATCAGGGGCCAGGCGAGTTTTAAGGGGCCCGGACTGAGCTGGCCAATCAACGTTTGAAAATAGTATTATCAGCACGATGGGCCCGCGACAGCCCTGCCCACGGGCCCAAACTTTTTTTCGGCGGGCCTGCCCCACCATAGCCGATAGTGCAATGGACATGGAGGCAACACGGGAGATGTAGTGAGGACTTCAACCAAGACCTGAAATATCCAATGGTCCCATCGGAGATCGAACCAGATACCTTCAGGTCGACATCGGTGGTTTATGTAATATAAAAGATTAACAGATCGATATCTCATCCTTTTAGGGACTTCGCCAATCTACTGCAGTGTCCTTAAAGTCGCCGTGAATGACACCAATCGTCATGGGGGAAAATACTAATACTACAGATATGTTTCTCTTAATTTCTTGTTTAATTATGTCACTCTTTGAAAACGAAGCGCACTGCTGCGACAAATAGGATCTGCAAAATTCGATTCGTTGTAGAAATCTCTCCACAGTTTCTGGAAAATATTTGCACACACGGCTTCCCTTCTGTACCAAAGTCAACTCTCTCTGTCCTGTTGACCAAATACCTAATACACCGCAGTTGCATGAAACGAATCACATCGACATCCACATATGGATCGTTGATCATATTAGCGCACACTGAAATTATTTCAAATCCTTTCAAGGCATTGGGCGATTTGGAAACAAATTGATCATTAAAGAAAATGGCGTATTCTTCGTCTGTTACAATTTTTTCTAGAGTCAATGGATCGGGTAATCTCTGCGGACTTTCGCTGTTCGTTTGCGTTGTGTAATCTCTGAGTAGCTGCAATAATTTTGCGAATTTTTTTAAATGCTCACCAGTTAGCACAATGTCTTCAAACGAAGCAAACTCTTTGTCCCAGTAAAACAACGACCTTGTGACGTAGAACCTTTTTCGCAGCCTGTTGTCGTAAATTAAATCTGACGTGTTCCACTTGTTTCTGATGTCATAACCTCCGTAACTTGAGAGAAAACATTGAACGAAGCCAGATAATTGCTGCAGATGTGGCTCACCTACTGGAACATCATCGGCCGGAATAGCCAGAAGAAGTACGTTCTTCGTTTTGCATTGAGTCTTTGACGTCTTCACGAATGGAGAACGACACCGCTTCACAGAGCACATAGCGAGGTCTTTAAGTGTTCCGTCAATGGGGGAACATTCCAAGACGTTCCAAGCTGGCTGTCGGGGTCCATGGTAACTTGGGTTATTTTTAAACTTTACCTTGTTAAATTCAAAAGATGCTATAATAGGTAAATAACTCTTAGCTTTGTTTACCTCTGGCAAAGCTTCATTTTGTCCATCGCAGACAGCACAGCGAGATTTAATCTCTCTGACAACGTCTGTGACATTCTTGTTCGTATGAGTGAGAAATTCATTATTTGAAATACTAAACTGGAATTTAAATACGGATGCACATTTAGTATTGATGGTAGATCGTTCTAGTTTTTCTGGCGGTAATACTAAGTAGTCAGCACGTGATAAATTACCATAATACAATTCTCCGTTATATCCAAGACTGAGATCTTCAAGATACATTTCCCAAAATAACAGTTGATTGGTACTCTTAGTTCTACACTGATAGATGCTTATATTTTTAAAAGTAAATCCAGAATTGAAATCTGTAACAGGTATTTGACCCAAGAGTTCACTCAGGGCCCCTTGACCGTCAATAATATCTTTAGATTTGAATGAAAAAGCTTCGGAAACATCAACACTGGTCAAGTCATTTTCATTTCCGGTTGGGCAGTCGGATACCAACAAATATCCAGCGTTTGTATACCCCCGCAGAGATTGTAATATTTGCACATATCGGTCCACGGACTCGTTGTAAATCGCGGGACACATCTGTTGTAAATTTTCGCAACAGTTTCTGTCGATGGTACACATGACGTCACACGAGCAGCTCGTTTTGGTTCTTGTGACCAGACATCCTTCAGTGCAATTGACATTTTGCGATAGATCATGCGATCGAGTATCCAGTAGTGAAGTGGCTTTGGTATAGCTTGAAAAATGTATGAATATTATTATTACTATAGTAATAATAATAATGATTTTAAACATTTTACTACAAAAAAAAAAAAAAGAAACAGTTTGTTAAATATTAAAAAATGTGGATGTAAGATGCACAATTTTATCACTGCTTATTCAACAAGACAATAAGTTGGTCCATTCTAATTAAGATTTGCCCCGCTGTAGTTTGAAAAATAAATAGAAATGAATTTTATATTCTCTTTTGAATTCTCCCTGAAATAAGAGAGGAAAATTATTATTATAATTTAAATCATCAGGGATTACACATGACCAGACCGAAACGAAATCTATTAATATGTGGACGGTATATTGTTCCTCTTATTGATAATAACCTAACAATACGACTTTTTTCACGAATTAAAAGTCAAATAAATCCACTGACTACTTCAGACTGAACTAACTCGACTGACTTCTGCAGACTGAACTAACTCCACTGACTACTTCAAACTGAACTAACTCCACTGACTACTGCAGACTGAACTAATAACACTGACTACCACTGACTGAATTAACTCCACTGACTACCGCTGACTGAACTAACTCGACTGACCATTTCAGACTGAACTAAGTCTACTGACTACTTCAGACTGAACTAACTCCACTGACTACTTCAGACTGAACTAACTCCACTGACTACTGCAGACTGAACTAACTCCACTGACTATTTCAGACTGAACTAACTCCACTGACTACCGCAGACTGAACTAACTCCACTGACTACTGCAGACTGAACTAACTCCACTGAACTCTGGAAACTCAATTGTCGTATTTCTTTCCGCAGACTCAGTTCGCACAATTTGAAGACATGGTCACGTGATTCATTAAACCCAATAAGATGCACGCTCTCTTGTTCAAACCTGGTCATTTGCTATCAATAAATTACAAGTTCACAACATCCTTTTGATTGAACCTCTTCCACACTTCACCAGAACATCCTTTAAAAATATGTATAGATCTGAGTCCATAATTAGACAATTACATGTAACACCGTAGGACTGAGTACAATCGTCAATGGTGGTGATGGAAAGGGCGCCATAAAAAACCGCCCACACAGAGATTCATGGGATCTAAGAGACGTCACACATCTGCAGAAAGTTAAATCCTTTGATGCCCCCCCCCGTGTAGTGGGGAGTTGTTTACCCATTTGGAGCCTCTGGATTTTTTTTTTTAAAGTCCAGGTGAGTCCCCCCCCCATTTCAAAGTGCCCCAAGCTTCTGGGAATCCACACAATATATCAATATGCAGTGCCAATAAATACAGATAAATTCTACTCTTCCTCTGCCCAATAGAGCTCGTCAGGGAATTGCGCTATCCACACAATACCTCAATATGCATTGCCAACAGATAGAGATAAACTCTACTCTTCCTCTGCCCAATAGAGCTCGTCTGGGAATTGCGCTATCCACACAATACCTCAATATGCATTGCCAACAGATAGAGATAAATTCTGCACTTCCTCTGTCCAATAGAGCTCGTCTGGGAATTGCGCTATCCACACAATACCTCAATATGCATTGCCAACAGATAGAGATACATTCTAGTCTTCCTCTGCCCAATAGAGGTATACGGGAACTTCACTGGATATTTCAAATCTATGTCAACCACAAGTGTCACCGTTTGTAATGGCTTTTCTAGATCTCCTCCAACTCTGCATGAAATTATAAAGAGGAGTTAACTGGAGTCTCTGTGGCTCAAACAGGTTGCCTGCCTCACAGGGTAATACAATTACAACAGAACTGTAGAACTCAAACTTTTACCATTCACGATGAAAATAGTTTTGGTTTTCGCGAACTACCATAAAAAAACAATATTTTGTTTTCGCGAAAAACGTGCAAAGAAAAACTATGACAAAAGAAAGAGAATAAAAGCGTCATTAGCCTAACATAGATAGATAGATAGATAGATAGATGGATAGATAGATAGATAGATATAGATAGATAGATAGATAGATAGATAGATAGATAGATAGATAGATAGATAGATAGATAGATAGATAGATAGATAGATAGATAGATAGATAGATAGATATGGATTGACAGACCGATTTGACAGTACACTTTTAACTTTAAATATAAAGATGTATTGAATGTCAATTAGACAGTTGTGTTAAAATGATAGAAAAACAAAAAAAAAACAACTAATTAGTTTATATTGACATAAAAAAGTTGAAACGGATTTTCATGTTAAAGTATTAAATATTCTTGATTCATAGATTTAACCCACAGCTGACCCCAGGCATGGGTGAACCACAGCCCGTGGGACAAGTAAGGTATAAAAGGTTGCTTGATCTTGACAAAATGTCCAACGCCATCCAAAATGTCCTCTGTAATTTTTTTTTTTAAATGGCGACTAACACCAAAAATGGCAGCCTGCAGCTATTGACATAAATATAAATATAAAAAAAAATAGATGTATTAAAAATGACTTTTAAATCTTACATCTATACTGATCAATGCAAAGCACTGACTGACTCAACACTGACCGACTCAGCACTGACCGACTCAACACTGACCGACTCAGCACTGACCGACTCAACACTGACCGACTAAACACTGACCGACTCAACACTGAGGACTCAACACTGACCGACTCAGCACTGACCGACTCAACACTGACCGACTCAGCACTGACCGACTCAGCACTGACCGACACAACACTGACCGACTCAACACTGACCGACTCAGGACTGACCAACTCAACACTGCCCAACTCAGGACTGACCGACTCAACACTGACCGACTAAGCACTGACCGACTCAACACTGACCGACTCAGCACTGACCAACTCAACACTGACCAACTCAGGACTGACCGACTAAACACTGACCGACTCAACACTAGTACTCCAACTTTCCATGGAGATAAAAAAAAAGCTGAGTTTTGGTCGCCTCATATCGTATAACTTTATTTTCAAAAAAAAAATGTTGAGAAGGATTTGTTTCAAAATCCCACCCATAGCTGTCATAACGGAATGTCCACCGAATTATATATGGCCCCATGTTCCGAGAAAACTCGATAGGCGGCTCCCACAGACAACGATGTACGAAGTCCCTGTAAGGATGAGATGAAATCTCTTAGATCCTTAAAACAACTCATGGGATGGGGTTTTATGGTGCTCTTCTTTCATCCCCAGCCGAAGCCAATAGCGCAATGACTATAAGTGACACCGCTGGAGATATAGCGGAGATTTTAACCATGACCGGAAATATCTACTGGTCCTCACTGGAGATCGAACCAGGGTCATTAGGGTTGACCGTCGTGAGTATGTCAGGGAAAGAATATCATCAATCGCGGGCCTTCAGAAAACGACCATTGCAACAATTAAACGACGTAAGACGGCGTGGTTCGGACATGTGTCAAGGCATGATAGCCTGCCAAAAAACTATTCACCAAGGGGCGGTAGATAGAGGACGTCGCAGATGGCGCCAGCGGAAATGTTGATTTGACTATATAAAAGAATGGTCAAGGGCTACCAATGAATGAAGGGACGGATGGTCGTGCGGTAAAGCGCTCGGCTGTCGACCTGAAGGTACCTAGTTCGATTTCCGGTGAGGACCAAGGAAAAAAAAATTTCAGGTCTTGGCTCAAGTTCCCGATATATCTCCCGTGGTGCTTCCATTGCCATTGCACTATCGGCTATGATGAAGATGAAAGAAGGGCACCATAAAAACCGTCCCATTGGTGGTTTATAGGATCTAAGAGATTTCATCTTATCCTTACAGGGACTTCACTCACACTAAAGACAGTCGCGCCGGATAGGTAACTATGGACAAACGTGTCTGTTGAGGTAGCCATGCGTTCCCTCAACGACCACAACGGTTAAGACAGATAAATAGTGAAAAAGACAGACAGTCAGATAAATACATAGATTGTTAGAAGACAGACATATACATATATCAGAATAGTTAATACTTTAACATGAAAATCTGTTTCAACGTTTTTATTGTCAATATATTTAATTCCCAGACACAAACGTGACGCCAGTTAGTTAATTAGATTGATGAAATATGACCTGATTTACACACAAGACGGTAATTATAATGTCGTCCCATGTTCGATATCGATCACAGGATATAACTCCCCGATGTATAAAACGTAATTAAAAGTTTGTATCAAATGGAACGAATCTCAGAAAATAAACAGAACAGAATGCTTGTAACGATTTCTATGTGTTTTTTTTTAGCGACAACCGAACAAAAGTTTGTAGTATTTGAATCACTAAAGGGATTTTTCGTAACATCCAAAAAAACATTAAGTTCAATAGTACCATGATTATTATCATTCTTCTGCTCACTCGATTTTCCAGCTTATCCATGGCTAATAGACAATCAGAAAGTGACTGTAAGGAGAGATGCGAAGCGCAGAAAATTCAATGCTCGTGTGATGTCCGATGCAGGATTTTCAAAAGTTGTTGCACAGATTTACAACAGATCTGCCCAGATATTCACAACGAATCGTTAACAACATTTGCGGAAACTTTACAACTGGTACAAGAGTGTACAACCACTGGTTACTTGCTAATATCTGAATGTCCACCTGACAGAGAAAGTCGTTTAAATCTTAAGATTGACCACAGCGAGTATCTAAGAACTCATCAAGAAATTGTGTACGGTCGAGGAGCTCTGAGTTATTTACTTCACCGAGTACCACTTAGTGACGGAAATAATGAATTCACCTTTAAAAACCAAAGCGTGTTCTTGTGTAATAACATTCCAGGTAAGAGTATGACCTTCTGGGACCTGTACATTGACGCATTCCGTCTTGGAAGACACGGAGAGTTGTCTTGGGATGAGTTGTCTAAACTGGAGTACGCTGTAGTCCCACCAGAAGGAATGGAACAAATTGTTGAAAAAATGAAATGTTTATCCCAAAATAAGATATATACTCGATTCATGCACTATCAATATGAGGATGCTGTGCTACGTAAACCAATAGAATCTCGCTGTACTGTATGTTTTAAGGAAAAGAAAACTGAATCTGAGAGTAAAAAAGTAAAGTATGTTTTGAACCGACACAGGCCATCTCTGCCCATTAAGTTATCTTTAAAAAATAATAAGTTTCGTTTTATATCCCTAAAAAATTACTTGGGACATAAAAAATTGGATTGGAAATCTCTAGAATGTTCTATATCTAAAAACAAGTCTAAAGAAGTGCATGCCTGCTTCATCGAAGAATGTTTCGAAAGACTGGTGAAAATTTCACCCACACAGTGCAAGGCGAAACAAGAAATTCAAATGGCTGTTCCAGCTGATGAAATTCCACTCAGTTTGCCACAATTACATCAATTGCATGGCTTCATACTCTGTTTTCTCCATACTTACGCCGGATATGACATTAAAGAAAAATGGAACCATTCAGAAATAATGTTTGATAACCGACAGAAAAGAATTTTCTATGTCACAAAGTTTTATTTGTTCTCAGATGATCCAGTCTTAAGCATAGACAACTATGAGTTTGCAAAAGTCTTTTACTTAAATTTCGCAAGGCTTATTAAAGTTCTGAAGTCACTCGGACAACATATGAACAGAAACATTATTTTCAACTCGTCCTATATTTCAACGCTAAAACAAATGGATAGTATAGATGATGAGGACTCATCCATCTATTTTCAAGAATATTTTAACTCTACTCCAACTGCCGAAGGCACAACTATAATTGCATTATGTGCCAATATTGTTAATGAAAGAAAATATGAATTTTCTATTGTATTAATTTGTGTTCAATATCCAAACAGCAACACTGAAGACAAGACGATAAGTGAGGGCAACAAGTGTCTGCCTTTATTGACAGGGAACGGTGGACCTTTAGGCTCGCAAACATTGATGTTAAATATTATATTTTGTGTGTGTGGAACTATTGGTACAATATTTAATGGGATGTGTTAACACACAGTGAGAGGATGTATTGATCATATCTTATTAAAATAAGATATATTTTAATATTTATATGTGACCATGAGGGTGGGGGGGGGGTAGGAGGCGGTTGAGCCGCAATCGGCTACTCTGTTGATATAAATGAATGAACTCGTCGTCTGCTTTCAACTTCTGCTCGGTGTAAAAGAATTGGACGTACAGTATCAATTTTTGCACTTCTGTAGGCCTACACTTAAATGAATAAATTCCTTTATTTACTTATAACATTCATTACTGACAAAATTGTTAGTAACGAAAAATTAAGATTCCCTTAGTCCTATTGGGCCATCGTTGCAAATGAAGTGAGGAACTTATCTGTTTCTGTAACCTCGGCGTATGAAGGGATTGTATGGAACTTATCTGTTTCTGTAACCCGGCGTATGAAGGGATTGTGTGGTTCACTCAAAGCTCGGCCAACTTTATTTCCCCAACCTAAATCACCTGGGACTTTGACAATCTTTTAACCAGGACATGGTTCACACTGAGGTTCGAGCCCTGGACCCTCAGATCAACTGTCTACGCTCTAAACTGCTTGGCCGTCGTCCCTCCAATAATTTGTTAGGACCAGAGAAATACCTCGTCCTTTTGACATTTTTTTATGTTAAGTAAAGAAGAAAAAAAACTTTCATGTTATCTTGCTCTTTATACTTCGTTATCATGCTTACTTTATTTACATCTTTTTTTTGTGTACATTAATTTTATTTTTGACTTGATCAAAGGCCCGGTACTCGGACCCATAGATACACAAGACTAGATCGCTTATGGGCTATGCATAGACATATATTGTGCGGACCATAACTTAAAAAAAGAGAAGAGTACAATTCTGTATAACCTGATGACGTAGTACGCATAGAAACAAAATAACCAAAAAAAATATTTTATAAAATATTTTGTTTGTTTTTCTTTTTGAAATTTTCAAAAACTTTTTTTCATTAACTTTGAATAAAATGCCTTCGTTTTGTGTTCTCCGCTCTCTGTTATTATATTATATCACCAACCTCAAATTTTATGTTTTCAGCACCAAACAATATTATTTGCAACCACCAACATCAAGAAAGAATTTTTTTTTTAAAATAAAGGAAGAAATTTTTTGTTAAAAAAAAAAATATTTTCAAATAATCTCTTCTTTTTTTTTTTAGGTGGGGGGAACAAAACCCTTTTTTTTTTTTTTTTATATTAAAAAAACATAAACAATTTTATATATCTAATCTCGGACCGGTGAGTGACTCTTTATAATATCCCTTTGACCATCTTTACAACTTTACATAATTTGCGCACTACTTGGAATTCCCAAGACTATTTTTAGTCAAGCGAGAGTTCACTCCCCTTGAGTCAGGCTAGACGATTATATATTAGATATCTATTTATTGTGTAGTAATTAAAAAAATATTTATAGCTGTTATGTATATTTGACATTAAAGATTTGCGTCAAAAACTCAGTACACATGTTAAAAAAGTTACTTTTCATGGATGTTTGATACTTTTTGTAAACTGACTTAATTTTAATGTCCATTTATGGTAAGGTCAGTGGTCAATTTATATAACGTACTATCGTGTCAGATGAAGTGTTGAGTTCATCTGTTTTATAACCTCGGCATATGAAGGGATTGTGAGGTTAGCACATGCCTAGCCGCCTTGACTTTCTCAACTTAAGTCAGGTACCCATTTAAAGCTGGGTGGACTTGTGGGACGACTTTGCAGTAACCTGGAAAAGATTTCATGGGTGTCACCGAGGATGGAACCTAGGACTCTCAGATAGACAGTTGAGTATCTACACTACTCGGCTATCCTTCTTAAAGCATTTAATTTTATTTGTTTGAACATACAAATTAAAAAAAACGAGTCTGGAAAATATGGACAAAAATGTACATGGCTACTTCTTAGAAAAATAGATCTTCGTTACCCATTTCTCGGACATAATGAAATGATTAAAAACACCTTAAAATGAACGCATTAAAAACTTATCTAGGTTCTAGCTTTGAATTAAAAAATACAGACAAAAACAAAAATCAGTAAAAGTTGATTACAATTACACGAGACTTTCTGATCAATTCCCGGTCTTTACAATAGCACAAGACACGTATTAGTATCAGACTTAAAGATCAGTTCCCGGTGTATTACAATACACGAGACTTAAAGGTCAGTTCCCGGTCATTACAATACACGAGACTTAAAGGTCAGTTCCCGGTCATTACAATACACGAGACTTAAAGGTCAGTTCCCGGTCATTACAATAGCACAATACTTTATGGTCATTTCTCGGTCCTTATAATAACATAAGACTTTAAGATCAACATCTCAGGCTTACGGGAACTTAAATAATTAGCCTATCATAGCCAGACAGCCTCTTTCTGGCGAAGTAGAATTAGCAGAAGTAATAACGTTGTCCCATTGGGTGGTTCACCATAACACAAAGAGCTGAAGCTGTATATTTAAAGGACCCAGATGAAAATTCTGAAAAGACTTTGAGAATAATCATTTAACTGTTTGTGTTATAAATTTCAACTTTACGGTTCTAATTTGTATTAAGTACCCAAATAATCAGAAGAAATGTGACTTGGATTATGTATAGAAGGGAGGAAGGAATAGGCTGAATCCGTTCACTACGGAGCCCAAAGCTCAATTCCTTCAAATATGATCCTTTCTGTCCGCTGGTATTTTGGTAACGAGTCAAAGCCTAAAAGTTACATTCAAGTCAGAAATTAAAAGACTGACGTATACAACCTAACCACTATATTTCACTTCTTCTCGTGAACCGGAACGAGTCATCATCAGGTGGCCGAATAAGGTAAGGCGGTGCCAACCGAATCACGTGATCATTCTATGAGCTTCACCAAATGGCGTCATCATGTTATTCGCTCCACAGATATTTAAAAAAATCTTGGTTATAGTATTCAAGCTAACGCAATATGTCATCTATGTAAGAGCAGAGAAAAGTTCAATCCAAGACGTAAAACAATGATTTCTTTATTTCCTTGCTATATTCTTTTATATTTTATCTAAGTCTTTTGCATTTTCATATCCCATATTTTTTTTTCAGTTCGACAATTTCGTAGCCTTGTAATCACAGAATGATCGTGTAACTTCTTGGTTGTTTTTCAATGTACTATTGAAAGACGTTCATTTAGAAGTACAGTGTTAAGTCAAGGTTTAGGTCAAGACAAAAAAAACTCCATGAAACAGGTGCTGTGTAGCCATTTAAAACAGGGTGTGGACTTGGTGAACTTTCACCCCAGGACCTGAAAAAAATCCAAAAGGTTCTCATTGAGGTTTAAACTTGCGACGCCAGCGTTCAACACTCAAGCGCTGTGCACCGCACCTGTACCTGTTTGATTTATATTGGAGTATAAAATTGACGCATTTACTGAATGCAAAAATAAAAAAAATTTAAGAGAAATATTAACGATCGTGAGTTTAGGGTCGACCTGTTCCTAGTCCTCAAAATGATAAAAAGGACATCATCCCACCTACCCTCCGTATTGATAAACAGACATCATCCCACCTACCCTCCGTATTGACAAAAAGGACATCATCCCTCCTACCCTCCGTATTGACAAAAAAGACATCATCGCACATACCCTCCGTATTGACAAAAAAGACATCATCCCACATACCCTCCGTATTGACAAAAAGACATCATCCCTCATACCCTCCGTATTGACAAAAAAGACATCATCCCACATACCCTCCGTATTGACAAAAAGACATCATCCCTCCTACCCTCCGTATTGACAAAAAGGACATCATCCCACCTACCCTCCGTATTGACAAAAAGGACATCATCCTTCCTACCCTCCGTATTGACAAAAAGACATCATCCCTCCTACCCTCCGTATTGACAAAAAAGACATCATCGCACATACCCTCCGTATTGACAAAAAAGACATCATTCCACATACCCTCCGTATTGACAAAAAGACATCATCCCTCATACCCTCCGTATTGACAAAAAAGACATCATCCCACATACCCTCCGTATTGACAAAAAGACATCATCCCTCCTACCCTCCGTATTGACGGTCAGTTAATTTGACACCGCTCTTGTCCACTCCATTCACTTGTACCACTGCCTTACCTAAACCTCTTGGCATGGCCGGTCTTACGAATTGCGGGGCCCATTTTTAACGGATGCTTTGCGAGGCCCCTCTTTTAATTGTTTTACAATATTAAAAAAAAACTATTACTATTATTGCTAAATGTAAATTGCGGGGGCCCCTGCCCTGCACGGGGCCGATTTGGAGCAATCGGTCAAACTGGCTCAAGGCCGGCCCTGTTTCTTGGTAATTTGTTTGTACATGCTTCATTATTTTTCAAAATAAATACGTATAAGTACATAAAAATGCTGAAATAACATAACAAATTTCAACATAATTCATTTTGTAGTTTTTACAGTTTGCTACCTTATTTCTTACTCGGGCCACGGATAATGTTGCGACTGGTAGCATGCCATGTGGCCCACGGGCAGTATCACCTAGCCTATCCTATAAGTTAAAATCTAATTTATTCATCAGCATTTCAATTCTTTAACTTCGTTTTGCGCTTGTTTACAGTTTATATTAAGAGAGGTAATGTTGTTTGTACGCAATCCTCACTTTTAATTAAGCATTTCTTCTAAATTTGCTGTTAAAGTTTTTATCCCCCTTCACAATATCATTTCCCTTCCATTTCCCTTCCATTTCCTTTCCAGTACCCATTTAAGGCCTTGTTAATATCTTTGTCAATCCATGGGCAGCACCAAAGATCGTTTATTATAGTTTATAATGCCGTACATGTGTCCACTGCAATACTACTCGCCAAGTAACCAAAGAGTTTATAAACAATCCACCTTTTTGGTAATGTTTATATTAAAAGAGGAATTTCAGAGATTATGGCATGAGTATATTACGTTTTTTTTTTTTTGTGTTTCTTTCAA
>JAGDYQ010000017.1:6420446-6435338 GCA_021962125.1 Bulinus truncatus | reverse complement strand
TGCCAACTCTGAGCAGTCTAATAGGTGTTGCCAACTCTGTGCAGTCTACTAGGTGTTGCCAACTTTGTGCAGTCTACTAGGTGTCGCCAACTTTGTGCAGTCTACTAAGTGTTGCCAACTCTGTGCAGTCTACTAGGTGTTGCCAACTCTGTACAGTCTACTAGGTGTTGCCAACTCTGTGCAGTCTACTAGGTGTTGCCAACGTTGTGCAGTCTACTGGGTGTTACCAACTTTGTGCAGTCTACTAGGTGTGTTAAATTATGTGCAGTCTACTGGGTGTTGCCAGCTTTGAGATAGTTGGAAGATGTGATCAAGTAATATTTTACAAACCACCTAAATAAAAGGCAAAAACCATTTTGTAAACATTTTATTAATCTGACGTAGAATGTTTTGCTAAGTGTAGATCTGCGAAGTCCATGTAAGGCTGAGACTTGTATCTCTTAGATTCTATAAACCACTAATGGGACACATTTTTTTGTCTTTCCCTTCTTTCATTCTCCACTATAGAAATGGAGGCACTACGGAAGGCATGAAGGGAAGTTTCACCATGACCTGAAAAAAAAATTTGCTTGGTTCTGACTGAATATCGCACCCAGTCCGCCTCTTTCTTTAATTGAGACATCACAAGTCATTTTCACTAAAGTCTGTTCAGACCGCGGTCCCATATTAAAAAAAAGGGTTTACATTACGATTAAAATTTGGGGTTTACGGGGGTCCACTTTTAAGTCGCACACCCAGATGTTAAACTCGTGCAATCTTCGATGTTAAAAAAATAGAATAAAATTGTTGGACTATTTCTACGTGATATGAAGTGGCCAAGTTTATCAGGAGGTGAACTGCCATGGGGTGGGCTGAGGTTCAAATCCAGTGGGTACTGGAATGATGAAATGAATTTTTAATTTCTAAAGGCTCGTAAGGTACAATGCAATAAATATTTGACAAGAGTTATTAAAAATGCAAAATAAAAAAAATGTAAAAATGTAACAAGTAAAAAAAAAACATATTTAAATGTCAACACAATGAGTGAAAATTTTTTTTTACCAAACCTCCGGTAAAAATAAAATGGCGCTGATTACTACAAACCTCATCCAATACAAACAGCTCAGGGTCAGATTGACATTTTATAACATGTACATTTGATATATAGAGAAATAAATTTACTAATGAATAATGCGGCACTGTGAACATATCACTCAAAATTATGGGCCTAAATAATTCACATGTACTTGTACATAAAATATGGGAAGAAATTTAATCTCCTTTTCGTTTATTCATAACATAATTTTACAAAACATAATTTCATTTTAATAATAATTATATCAATTAAGTATATTTAAGTGTAATGATTTCTGACTCTTTTATGATGCTTCCCTTAGTATTCATCAGAAATCAACTACTTATTTTTTCCCCTCAACAAATGAAATATTGTATTACATTCTTTAAATGTTCCAGTATTAAAAGTATTTAGCGATAGAAAAATTAATATTTCATAGTTCATATGAAAATCTTTATATTAAATAAGTTTTAATTACATTTTATAATGAACTGTATTAATGAAGTAAAGTATATTTCTCATTTATAGACATTTTTAATGAGCTGTATAATAAAGTAAAGTATATTTCTCATTTATTGACATTTTTAATGTGCTGTATTATAAAGTATATTTCTCATTAATTGACATTTTTTAATGTGCTGTGTTATAAAGTAAAGTATATTTCTCATTTATTGACATTTTTAATGTGCTGTATTATAAAGTATATTTCTTATTAATTGTCATTTTTAATGTGCTGTATAATAACATAAAGTATATTTCTCATTTAAAACTTTTGGCGAGTCGTGTATTTTTGTTTACTGTATATTTTCAAAAGTTAATTCATTAGAAAGTCACGTTTGGCCATTCAGCCTGGTCAGTTTGTCTCTGATTATGTTCTTAGTGGTGTCGTGAATGACCATTGCTTCGTATCACCCTAAAGTGTTATTGTTGTGCTGTTTTTATATTCCATTTTGTTTCAATCGAGTATCAAGAGATAAGTTGTACACGTGACCAACACTGGCCAATCAACGTCAAGCTTTTCATTATTTAAACGTATCCCTTTATATTGCTTAGATTACAATTGCTTTATGCAAATGTTTCTATTTTTTTTTTAGGCAAAATATTACAGTAGCCCAGGTCAATTTACTGACCCCCCCCCCGCAGGATACTCTGGGTTGCGATATGCGATACATTTTTATACTGAGTGTGACCTTTAACCTTAGAATCAGTCTTATTTTATATATATATATATATATGGGAGACGGAGGGGGGGGGGAGCTAGACAGAGACTTGGCGAGATATATGGCGTCCAAGTGAGAAGTACCTGCATCAGATTTAATGGGAACTTTATACATGAAAGGTCCTCCTTTTTGCAACAGGGGCCCCAGACTGTTGCCTAGTTTGTCTATCCGCGAGAACGGGTCTGTCCGAAAATCTAATCAAGGCTCTGAATGTATGACAAAACAAATAATGATCCACACACTTGGGCTAGAAATGAATGTATTTTTATAAGATGTTTGAAGAAAGACTGCAAAAAAGGTCGGAACAACAAGGACTACAGTTAGAAACTACAGGGACACAGTCAGAAATTGCAAAGACAGTCAGAAACTACAGGGACACAGACAGAAACTACAGGGACACAGACAGAAACTACAGCGACACAGTTAGAAACTACAGGGACACAGTCAGAAATTACAGGGACAGTCAGAAACTACAGGGACACAGTCAGAAACTACAGGGAACAGGCAGAAACTACAGGGACACAGTCAGAAACTACAGGGACACAGTCAGAAACTACAGGGACACAGTCAGAAACTATAGGGACACAGTCATTGTTTCCAAAATTTGCCTTTCTTTCATTACAACCTTTTCACTTGAATCAAAAACACATTAACCCCCCTCACACAAAACCACACGCAAAGTAATAATACAATAATAATAAATGATGATAACGACACAAAACTTCTCTATTAGAGTCGAACATATAAACAGCCCAGTCAATAGTTAGTACAATTTATATGTATATATATATATATATATATATTTATATATTCCTTTGTCATAAATCAAATCTAGAAATGAGACAAAGAGTCCATGAAGCTTGTGTTGACACTGGTGTAACAGATTATCTCTACTACACTCTTCTTGTCACCGAGTGCACTTAAATATTAGTGTTGTGCTGTAAACAAATCAACAGAGAAAAGTGCAACTTTCCTTAATAATTTTATTGGAATTTAGAATTCAGGCATAAATAATCTCATTATTAACAAAAATTTATATATATATATATATATATATATATATATATATATATATATATATATATATATATATATATATAAATTTAACGCACAAAACAATTTAACATAAGATAAACAAAAAAAAAAAAAGGCTTCCCAAAACCGAGTGCACTTTAGACCAATAGCTGGCACCCCTCCTTGCTCTGCAGTGAGCCCTAGGTATAAAACAACTTAAGACTCAAGTGAAAACACAAGTTTATAAAGATGAATTTGCTACATTCATGTCGATTAATAGATTTCATAAATCTTCTTTTGTGAATTGAGTAAAATTTTAATGGGAAGGCATGAGCAGAGGCGTAGAGAAGGGTAGGCAAGGGGGCTTTATGCCCCAGACGTTACTCACAAAGGGGCGCCAAATGGTATATTATACATATAATATGATATGGTTTTCGAATGTGGGGGGGGGGGGCGCTAAAAAGGTATAAAAAAGGTATTATGCCCCGGGCGCGAGTTAAGCTCGCTACGGCACTGGGCATGAGGCTAAGACATGAACTATATACCTTTGTACGAATACAAATTGTCAGTTAGCTCCACATTCACACTTACTGACTATACCTTTGTACGAATACAAATTGTCAGTTAGCTCCACATTCACTTACTTTTTTACCACCGTAGATTTTTTTAAATTAACATTTATAAAAATATAAAATACCATGTATGTACAAAATGCTACCTCACAATTCACATACTTCATCGTTTTCGAATATTTTATAATAATAATAATAATAGTTTGTGTTTAAAATTTAAACTATTTTATCATAGTATTCGAGTAGGAGTGTTTTTAAATCGAATAATAATAATACACATGTCCAACAAATACAAAAAAAAAATATGTTTAAACAAACCAATCGCTTGTATTAGTTATGTAGGTCATTCAGATATCAATATACGACTGTTGTTGTTTGTACACGCTCTGGTTGTTGTTAATCCATCTTACAGTGTTGTATGTGTTTAGCGATAGTTGGTGAAATAAAATAAAGAAATATATTTTGGATGTTATATCATTGATTGGTATAAAACATGTTATTTTTTTTTAATTTCAAATTATACGATATGAAGTCTTTTACATTTGAAAAAAAAAATTTAATGAATGTAATAATTTCGGTGTTGATTATTCTTTGAACAATATGATACGTAGAATCAAATAACGCAATCATTAATTTGTAGTTTTATTTTAATAGGGACTAGATCTCGCTGAATTCAAAACAACTAGAATATGAACCTTGGCAGATTTATAAATAAAAATGATAATCGGTACTTTGGTAAGCACAGAATCACTGTCACTGTTTACAAAACTGTCAGGAATACAATTTAACACTTTGAATGATGATTTATAACTTGTCTTTATTTGTATCAACATAACATAATTAAATCAGATTGTTATATATATATATATATATATATATATATATATGGGTGCATCTAACCAATTATGAAGAATTTTGAAATAAAAGAAAAAGAAAATTGGATGGGATGATGCTTGCATTTTAACTAAAGCAAATCAAAGACATTTTATATGAAATAAACTTGGTTGTATACTTGTGTCTGTATTTTTAACTTACTTAATTAGGGGTAGCATTAGTTCAGGTATTTTGAATCATTTTTCCCTATGTTTACATGCATATGAGCAAGCATTGACATGTATGTAATTATTAGGGAAAAAAACAACTTATGGTTCCATCAGCTTAATACTTTATATACATACATACATACATAAACATCAGCATCATACAGACCTGTGATATACATACATACATATCAGTAGCATCCAGATCTGCCTTATACTTAGTTGCACACAGTGCACAAATACCTATGTGATTAAATGCAGAGAGATGTTTTATATATTAATGAATTGATTTGAAAAAAAAAAACATAGATGTGACCAAAATAATTTTTTGCGTGTGCGAGCCGGCTAAGTGTAATGCAACAAGTGAAAGAAGTTTTATTCTATTACAACAAATTGATTTTATAGTTGGTCTCAACACCAGTCAGTTCATGTAAATGTCCATACCAGTCCATCTTCCTATCTAATCATG
Source organism: Bulinus truncatus (assembly GCA_021962125.1). Taxonomy (NCBI): domain Eukaryota; kingdom Metazoa; phylum Mollusca; class Gastropoda; family Planorbidae; genus Bulinus; species Bulinus truncatus. The sequence goes on along the minus strand of JAGDYQ010000017.1, from coordinate 6,429,969 downwards.
AACTTATCTGTCTAACTATCTGTCTAACTGTCTATCTATCTATCTATCTATCTATCTATCTATCTATCTATCTATCTATCTATCTATCTATCTATCTATCTATCTATCTATCTATCTATCTATATCTATCATTTTTCTAACTAATCATCTATTTATCGTATTTTAAACTAAACGATCTTTAAATGTATTGATAAACTACCTATCTCTCCGTCTAGACACCATACCACGTATCTATCTATCTGTCTACCTATCTAATCATGAACTTATCTGTCTAACCATTTATCTATCTATATTTATATACCTATCATTTTTCTAGTCAACCATCTATTTATCATCTTTTAAAATAAACCATATTTCCATTAGTCAATAGACTACCTATGGTATCTCTCCAACTAGACACTGTCTACTTTGTATTAATCTATCTATCTAACCAAGTATTAATCTATCTATCTAACCAAGTATTAATCTATCTATCTAACCAAGTATAAATCTATCTAACCAAGTATTAATCTATCTATCGAATCAAGTATTAATCTATCTATCTAACCAAGTATTAATCTATCTATCTAACCAAGTATCAATCTATCTAACTAACCAAGTATTAATCTATCTATCTAACCAAGTATTAATCTATCTATCTAACCAAGTATTAATCTATGTATCGAATCAAGTATTATTAAGCCACCTATTTAAATATATATCTATATACATATCAAACCACTCTTTTAACTATCAAAGTATCTATATAACCATGTATTTATCTATCTGCCAATCTATCTAACTACGTATCTGTCTGTCAAACCCCAAATCTATCTATCTATCTATCAAACCACAAACATATCTAAACTACGTATTCATTTAACCACCATCTATCAATGTACAGTGTCAGAGTTTTTCTAGTTTAAACTTGTCGTATATGCTGCAAGTATGAATTTTAAATAATCTGCAGCAATAAACCTGACCTTATATGACCCGCAATAATAATAAGCCTGTAATAAAATCCTCGTACACAATATAGCTAAATCATATCAATGTCACATAATTTTATTTTTGTTTAATTAAAAAAAAAATAATGCCACTAGTGACACGCTATATTGTTTGCAACACGACTTATGGTCACTTCATTACGTCATCAGTCTAGGTCATTCTATAGGTAAAAATGTCCGCATTTTATTTTCCTTTTTTGTGTATTAATAAGGCATTAATACATTTATTATTACTTCATACGATAAAAGACATGTCAGTACATAATGTCACAAAAAAATAACTCTGTTAGTAAATTATTCTTTTTGAAATAATAACTAAAGTATTATTATTAACACCATCATATAAAATGGCCCATTTTGTCGATATATGTATATTCTACTGCAACGAAATAATAATAATAATAACATGTTATCAACACAACAACTAAAGAAATATAGAGGTCTGAGAAATATATTTTAATAATAGCAATAATAATAATAATAATAAAAAAGAGGGAAAAAATAAACATGAGACTCGCATGCTTTTAATTTCTGCATCAGACATACACTTAATGTGATCACTCAGTTTATGCGCAGACACAACGCGCGTGGCGTCCATACAGTAAACATTATAATAACACAAAATTTTTAAAAAAATAAAAATCAGTCATCAATTAAAAAAATTAAAAAAAAAAAACAGTTTGTAGAAATAAAACAACCTACCAGGTTCTACTTAATCTTGGTCTCGGCGCACGACAGATACATTTCTAGTCTTGCACGCAGCCAGCCGGCACTACTTTCTTTCCCGCCATATTCAGGGGCTTACTTATTTTAAACTTTCCGCCGAGCGAAATAGATAGTCAAGTCTGCTCGGTTCTGATTCGCTTCTATTGAAACATGATACGGGTAAATTCATTTTTTGACATCAAAATTTAAGCGTGTAACGATTCTACCTAAATATGATTGCTATGCTTTAATGGTCAAAGATGATGCATTCATTTTTTCCTCCCACACTTTTTCGGCCGTTTTACCTTTTATTTTAGGCCACGCCACTTTCCGCGTTCGTTCGAAAGCTGACAATAAGGGCATAAAAAAAAATGCAAGAAAGCATTTTCAGTGGTTCTAAACTTATTAGTTTCCAAAAGATGATTAAGAACAAAGTTTCACCTATTGATTCTTATGATATTTTTATACATGTACTTTTGCCCCCCCCCCCCCCCCCCGTAATTAAATGAAATAATGATATACAACTAAAAATAATAATAATAATATGTGACGAACGTTATACACGTTTGATGTAGTGGCGGCCCCGGGGGGGTAGGGTGGGACAGGGGGGGGAGTCTGGTCAATACCCCATGTACAGTGGCGCAACCGGGGGGGGGACCAAATCATCAATACATATTTTACTATTGAAGTTACTAAAAAGACTGTCAAACTGTCTTTTTTCTATATGTGAGCCCACCCCCCCCCCCAGCAATTTTTGCTGGTTGCGCCAGTGCCCATGTACAGTCGTGTCCTACAAATACCTCATCTGTTCTGTACTTATATATACCATTAAAGAGAAGAAAAAAAAATAACATTGTCCGGGATGAGATTCAACTCTTTCTCTTACGGTCAATAATGTTCATACTAAATCCCATCTAATGAGTTTGTTTTTTGAATCGGATCATTCATTTAAATACCCAGCCGTTTTGTTCTATTTATCGTCTGTGTTGTTCTATGACAACGGGAATAGATTTCTCCAAATATGGCCAAACTGAAAGATTGAGAGGGAGAAGGGGAGGGCGGCAAACTAGTTATTAAAAAATGATAATGAAGGTTCTTAAAACAACATATAGATTACATATTGTAGAGCCATTCTTTTGGATATATAAACTAAGGCGCAGCCTCGGCTGGCATTAATTTACTTTTAAACATGATACTATGAGGACCCGCCCCCCCCCCCCCCCCCCACCATTTGATACTTTTGTCTCCACAATATCTCTTGAAGTCTCCGCCCATGGTCCCTAAATACCTACTCCTGCTCCACTTATGAAACGTTTTAAAGCCAGATTAGCCATCAAGCACATCTTGGGTTAATCTAGTATGGTTTATGGTTCTTTCATATACAAATTAATAAATATATATATTTTAATCTATATATATAAGCGATTAGGGCTCTGCGTTAAATCGAAAGTAAAGAATTAATTCCAGTTTAAAATACAATTATGAAAAAAAAAATCGGATCTGCCCGAAAACAAAAAATAACCTAGCCTACCGATCAAGCCTAAGGGAATATAATTCTCTGCAAAGGTTTTGCAGGGTACAACTAGTATATCTTATAAAGCATTTAGGCTCTGTACTAGCTTTGCAGCCCTTTATTATGCTGTGGATATAGAAATAGTTTGTTTTTCCAAATGGCCCCCAACTGCTAAGAAAACTTTGATTTATTTTTTTTTTTAGTTTGCTCTGTGGATTAGGCTAGACTGACTTAAGATGCTTCATATATTAATAGGTTAATCCTGTCCAGGTTTATAACGAAAAGGATTATGTGAACTGTTTAGAATAGGCCCATCTTGTACAAAATGATTACAATCGTGATACAGTTTGGCGAATATGATCATAAATAATAAGAAAAAAATAGATCTACTAAATGTTTTGATAAGGAGAAATAGTCTGACGTGTTGTGTCTTGTTTACTTTTTAGTTCCAACATGGTCATACAACAATTAAGAACATAACAACATGGAGAATGGTTTATGAATAGAATAAATGTTGGTGTACAACAAATGTAGAAAAGATGCACAAAGACAATGATTATAAGATGCACAAAGACAACGTATATGAGATGCACAAAGACAATGTATATAAGATGCACAAGGACAATGTATATAAGATGCACAAGGACAATGTATATAAGATGCAGAAAGACAATGATTATAAGATGCACAAAGACAATGTGTATAAGATGCACAAAGACAATGTATATAAGATGCACAAAGACAATGTGTATAAGATGCACAAAGACAATGTATATAAGATGCACAAAGACAATGTATATAAGATGCACAAAGACAATGTATATAAGATGCACAAAGACAATGTGTATAAGATGCACAAAGACAATGTATATAAGATGCACAAAGACAATGTGTATAAGATGCACAAAGACAATGTATATAAGATGCACAAAGACAATGTATATAAGATGCACAAAGACAATGTGTATAAGATGCACAAAGACAACGTATATGAGATGCACAAAGACAATGTATATAAGATGCACAAGGACAATGTATATAAGATGCACAAGGACAATGTATATAAGATGCAGAAAGACAATGATTATAAGATGCACAAAGACAATGTGTATAAGATGCACAAAGACAATGTATATAAGATGCACAAAGACAATGTGTATAAGATGCACAAAGACAATGTATATAAGATGCACAAAGACAATGTATATAAGATGCACAAAGACAATGTATATAAGATGCACAAAGACAATGTGTATAAGATGCACAAAGACAATGTATATAAGATGCACAAAGACAATGTGTATAAGATGCACAAAGACAATGTATATAAGATGCACAAAGACAATGTATATAAGATGCACAAAGACAATGTATATAAGATGCACAAAGACAATGTGTATAAGATGCACAAAGACAATGTATATAAGATGCACAAAGACAATGTATATAAGATGCACAAAGACAATGTATATAAGATGCACAAAGACAATGTGTATAAGATGCACAAAGACAATGTATATAAGATGCACAAAGACAATGTATATAAGATGCACAAAGACAATGTGTATAAGATGCACAAAGACAATGTATATAAGATGCACAAAGACAATGTGTATAAGATGCACAAAGACAATGTATATAAGATGCACAAAGACAATGCATATGAGATGCACAAAGACAATGTGTATAAGATGCACAAAGACAATGTGTATAAGATGCACAAAGACAATGTATATAAGATGCACAAAGACAATGTGTATAAGATGCACAAAGACAATGTATATAAGATGCACAAAGACAATGTGTATAAGATGCACAAAGACAATGTGTATAAGATGCACAAAGACAATGTACAAAAGATACACAAAGACAATGTACAGCTTCAACCTACCAATGATGCATAATAAAGTAATATCAGGATGGTGTTATACACATTAGTAAAACAGTATCATAATGTATAGTTATAGAAAACTTCAGTGACCTACTCATACCACAATCACTGTCAAATTCAAATTAACCCAGATTAATTTTCAAAGTCCATTAAAGTTTGAAGATAAAAAAATAGATAAATAATTTCAATTTAAAAGTTCCATTCAACCATTCCATTCACCTCTGCAACCATCTTTTTTTTTTATCTTGAAATGTAAAAAATTTAGCCTACTTAAAATGTACTTTTACTATTCATTAAAAAACATGTTTTATGTTCTGTGACATTTATAAAGAAAGAAAGTTTGTTTTCTTTCTGTTAAATTGGCTTTAAGATATTTGTATTTATTTACTTTTGCTGACATCGTTTAAAAAGCAATGTACTGTCCTGTCTGAACAATACAAAGGTTTTGTTATTACAAACGATCAAAATATTACACAACACGATTTTCTCATGGGGGGGGGGGGAAACAAGAAATAATATAATGGGAATACCCGATATGTTTTCGTAACACATATAATGTCAAACTATTGCTAAAAATAGAAGATGTTTAAATAGTGCTGATGATGTGGCCCATTATTTCATTGATTGCTGCGGTGACAGCTGGGGTAAACTCTTGCTATGTTTATAGTGTTTTTTTTTTTTATTGTCAATAAGGGAAATAAAAAAAAAAATATGCTTGGCTGGCAAAAAAAGAATAATAATAACTACAGACTTTATTAATTTGCTGTTCACGTTGTTCATGGAAGAACAAAGTTGAGCATTTATACAAATATTAAGTTACACGATTTTTTTAGAAGTGTATTAATATCTAGACAGAGATTGTCAGTTTGAAAAGTCGTAATTGCAAGCAACAATAAACACGGACATTAAGGCATCTATAGGGGGGGGGGGAATGTAGAAGTATTATTGTTTACTAGCTGTACCCTGCAAAACATTTGCATAGAGTTATATCCCCTTAGGCTTGATCGGCAGGCTAGGTTATTTTTTGGTTTCGGGCAGATCCGATTTTTTTTTTCCTGATTGTATTTTAAACTGGAATGCTGTTGTATTAATTCTTTACTTTCGATTTAACTATATTTGATTTAACGCAACGCCCAAATCGCTATTATTAGATTATATTTCGTCTAAGCGAGTGTTGCAGTTGACTCGAATGACTTCAGGTGTGTAATATAGCAATGGTGGCTGAATGTGGCTCTAAGGGAATCATGCGGCTCTACAATAGGTTTTATGTGGCTCGCAGTGAGTTCATTTATTGTTTTTGTTCACTAGAAATTGGTGAACGGAGCACGGTGCCATTCTTTAAGGCAATGTTTTACCCTACAATCAGTGGCGAACCGAGCTCAACTCGCGCCCGGGGTATAATAGCTTTTTAGCCCCCCCCCCGCCTATTCTAAAACCAAATAATAATATTAAATGTTAAATATATAATTTGGCGCCCCTTTGTGAGGAGCGCCCGACGTATGGTGCTCCACTTGCCCACCCCTCGCTACGCCACTGCCTGCAATAGATCCAGTTTTCGACTTGTGCAAGATAATGCCATCATAACTGAATATGAGAAAAGAACTTTATTTTAAATATCATGTGTACAAAAAAGTGACAAAATTTATAAGACGACAATTTTCAGTAAAACGATTCCACTAATGGACTTTTTGCTTTCATTGAACCAATGTTATATTCAATATAACATTTTTTTTTCATGTATGTTTGCAACGAGCCTTAACAAATAGGCATTTATTTAGGCAAAGTAATAAGTGAAACCAGAGCCCTTCTGACAATTAGGCACACTAGGCATCAGCCTATAGCTCCCCCCCCTCCCACTCATAAAGGGAGGAGAGGGGGGCGGGCAACCGTTGACACATTTATATAGCCAGCCACAAGGAGCGTCGATCCGGGAACTTGTCGTGTGCCCAAGACTAAAAAATGATCTAAACCGTTGACGGTTGTCCGAGGAGGGCCACATATTTACAATGTTATTACGGGGCCCAATATTTTTCAACCGGTACCCCTTAACGCCTTAGGATCCCTAAGCTACCTATGACTAGGGGGGTCCCCAAAACTTTGCGTGTTCTAGGAACCCCCGCCCCCCCCTCCCCCTCCCGAAGCCCGCTTGCCATTAGGCTTTATGGCACTCTCCGGGAGCTGAGAGATGCAGCAGGTTTCATCTGACGAGCCCTAAGGGACTAGGTCTCGGCTCGTTACCATAAGAGGGAGTTCAAAGAGGAACCCCCTCCCCCCCCCCGAATTTTGCTTATTAGATGCACCCAAAACGATAGAGTTGAACCCATTAAGTTCCATGTTGCGGCCATATTGTGTTTGGGTCTCTTACATGTCATCCTTCGTTTATTTCCAATTTGACTACGGTGCGTCGTCGTAGCCTGGACTCGATTTAATTATCCCCGGCTGTGCAGAAATTTTTGATCATCCCCGGCACTGGTGTTTTTTCTTAAATAAAGCACTGGTCGAAGCTTATACTTCAATAATTGAGATTCCCTTTGAAAGCAGGGCCGTTTTAAGGTCATCGTAGGCCCTAGGCACTTTCAAAGTCGTAGGCCCTCCCCGATTTCATTTTTTAAAATATTTTTTCAAGAATGCACTTGTTTTCACCTTATGTTCTGGCTTTCGTAGGCCCTTGAAAAGCCCGTAGGCCCTAGGCACTTTCAAAGTCGTAGGCCCTCCCCGATTTCATTTTTTTAATATTTTTCAAGAATGTAACTTGTTTTCACTTTATGTTCTGGCTTTTGTAGGCCCTTGAAAAGTCCGTAGGCCCTTGAAAAGTCCGTAGGCCCTAGGCACGGTGTCTACTGTGCCTATAGGATAAAGCGGCCCTGCTTGAATGTATATAACACATCTAAATGCTGATCTTGTAAAGTTCAGATGGAAGCTTAGGTTTTGGTGAATTGAAAAAATGTTTACATTCGTTTAAAAAAACCTTTTATTCTGGTTTGCCCTTGAGATAAGAGCATCGATTTATTAAGGAAAATGTTATTTAAGTCAATAATAGTCAACTCATCCATTAAAGTGTTGATTTGGTAAAGGGGGAATATTATAGAAGTCATTTATGCAGTCAACAAATCGTTTAGTATGGAGAATGTTTACAACTTGAAAGTAATTATGTAAACAACACGTCAATGTATTGTATTGTTTCAATCTTGTCTTCTGTTTTATTTGATACTCTTCTAAGCGTTAAAAAATAAGCCGAAAAAAGCACCATTTAATCATACATTAAGTCATACATTACATTCAGTCATACATTAAGTCATACATTACATTCAGTCATACATTAAGTCATACATTACATTCAGTCATACATTAAGTCATACATTACATTCAGTCATACATTAAGTCATACATTACATTCAGTCATACATTACATTCAGTCATACATTAAGTCATACATTACATTCAGTCATACATTAAGTCATACATTACATTCAGTCATACATTACATTCAGTCATACATTAAGTCATACATTACATTCAGTCATACATTAAGTCATACATTACATTCAGTCATACATTACATTCAGTCATACATTAAGTCATACATTACATTCAGTCATACACTAAGTCATACATTACATTCAGTCATACATTAAGTCATACATTACATTCAGTCATACATTAAGTCATACATTACATTCAGTCATACATTAAGTCATACATTACATTCAGTCATACATTAAGTCATACATTACATTCAGTTATACATTAATTCATATATTACATTCAGTTATACATTAAGTCTAAGTCATACATTAACTCGTACATTCCGTACCATGATAAAAAATTAATTCATAAACTGATCAATCATTTCCCAGCTTTTCGTAGTTAATTTAATATTGTGCATTAAAATACAATTTTATAAAATAATTGTTGATATATTTAATATGTATTAGTTTGACAAATGCCACTCAGACAGGTATGCCAGTTAAATATTTTCTAAAAAATAATGTTACCTCTGACTGTTGTCAATGTGATTTTTTTTTTAATTTACATACAAATATTTGTTTTTGTCCAAAGCATTCAAAAATATCAATATTTAAAATAAAAAATCAGATTAGCATAATATTATATAAAAAAATTGAATGACAGATTCTCTTCTTGCTTTTAATTTTATTGAATTTTCTTTCTATATGACAACTGACAAGGAACAACATTACAACCTGGTGATATTGTGACCTTGTTCGGCACATTTACGATGTTTTATATGAAGCTAACAAATACTTGAAATAGTGAATGTTAAATTCACGAAAAGCTATAAATTGGCCAAAAACGAATTATCGTATAGTCTACTTTATTTCAATTCGTTGTATAGAATTTTTTTTTTATATATACACGCAGGATACAGGTTTTTCTAACACACGGAGACAAAGATTTTTGATGTGTTCA